>KZ651765.1:75150-92201 GCA_001010745.2 Gerris buenoi
TTAATTTCTTTTCACTTTTAATTCTGTGGCTTTTTTTCATAAATGTATGTAATTCTTAAATAATGAATTCTAACATTTTTCATGTAATTTATTTATTTATTTTCTTTAAAATTATGTTATTATATTTATGTTATGTTATTTGGGTAAGAAAAATTATAAGGCTTTATATGGCCTGTGTTTAAAACCAGCATCAATTAATCCACTTATAATAAAGGGCCAACAGAAATTATATGCAAGCCTAATTTATTTCAATTTTGATGATGTAGTTTATAGTAATTCGTCGTAATTCAATGAAACAAATCTAAAGGTTGAACAATTATTGGCTCATCATCATCATGATATTATAATAATAATTGTTACTAATATTGTTTAGGATATACCTCCGTTCACTTTGACAATCTAGGATGAAAACAATGGGTGAGAAATTTGGTTAAAAACATATTATCAAATATATTTTCAATTTTTAAGTTTTTTGTTACTTTTCTTACTACCGAAAGATTAAATTTTAAATAATTAAAATTCAAATTATCAATAACTACGGGAGACATACAGAAAAAAATAGACCCCCGCACCGGGACTATTTTTCTCTGTATGTCTCCCGTAGTTATTGATAATTGTTATTTGAATTATTCAAATATATTTTGTGATTTCCGGTTCACCAAAGGGATAAACCTTTAAATAGAAACAACCTTAAGGAACTTTCAAACTAAAATTTATTTCTAAGTGATTGTAAATACACACTTTTCTATCGATCGAGACTTCTATTTGGCTTGAATGTAATTAATGTGCTCGATATTTATGTCCCACAGTTCTTCTATACAAGGAACGATTAGTTGCACTTCCTAATTATTGTGACGAATCCATCCACAGATGCAATTCATTCGTTGAACTTTGTTGTAGATTTGGTTTGCAGTTTTATTTCGAGTGTATTTTATTCTATTAAAAATTAAAATAAAAAATTAAATTAAAAAAAAAAACCTGAATTTTGCAATTTTAAACGCACTATTGATAATTGGTTTGTATGCTACGTAGTAGCATACATATACTGGAAATATTCTTACCATAAGTATATTTCCAAGTAAATTAGCAATGAAACTGGTAAAGTTTCTTGAAATAAAGTTCAAAAATAAAATAAAATGGTTCATTGCATCAAATCAAAATTTCAAACAAATTACTACCTATCCAATTTCTTATATAAAAGTAATAATTACGCTGGGATATAAATATAATACTTTGCTTTTGTCCCATTTCTCTTAAGACATTACACAGTATATAATTATTCTATAATTCTATAAAGGTCTAAGACCTTATCCATTCTAACAGGATATAGCTTCTGTTTAAGTATAGATAACTTAAGATAAAATATAGATCAAGGTCTGTTGAAATCTCTTTTTAATTCATTGACGGTAAATTTAATGAGTCTCCCTCAAAGTTTTAGAGGTTATATTAGTTTACATTCTATGAAATATACTACTATCAAAAATAATTGTACGCTATCAATTCACCCTACTCTCTAGACTCTAGACTACCATTATAGGATGTAATATCTAATAATCAACATGTATTAGTCCAAGAGAATGCTTGCAAAAAAGTGTCTGACTATCATCAAGCTAGAATTTTGTGTATAAATCAATCTTTTGGTGCCTTTTAAGAATATGTGGAAGTCTAAATACGAATTGTAACTCGCAGATACCTGCGGGATATAGGATAAATATAAATGTAAAATAAACTGTTTTTATTAACATAAAGCCTATAGTATTCATAAATATAAAATCACTTTCATATCAATATAAATTTAATCTATATTTATAATAATGGAACAAGTAATCTTTGACATTTCTACTTGAGAATATTCACAGAGGAAGTAGCAAGCTGTTAGATGCAACAGATATCCTGCTATGAACAGATGCACCGCAGACTCTAAAGATACTCCCGGTGCGGTTTGATATTATGCAAGTAGCTACACCATCCGAGAACAGGATTGGAGAAAACCACACACCTCGGATATTATATATCATCTGATATTAAAATCGATCACATCTTCAAATCCGGATCACTGACTCCTTTAAATGATCAATGTGGGAATCAGAATTAATAATTCATGAAATTCCATTAGTAACACCTCTTGCTACTTCCTTTCTTTTTCGATTATTTGGGAATAAATATTACAAGAGTAACCTTTCAAATGAAAATAATTATCTTTATTATCTAAACTTCGATAGAATACTACAAATAATTATTTTTTACTATCCTTTAGCAACAAAGCCCAATTAAGAACACTGATTTACATAAAAAATTATAATAAAATAAGTAAATTTAATGTTTAAAATAAGTAATTTAAATTTCTTATTAAATTTTAGTCTTTTTTTAATTATAGAAAAAATAGGTACTTAACAATTAAAACTTATAATAATTTTGTGGAGAATTATGTTAAAAAGGTAATTTAGAAGTCCATTAAACAATTAATTGGGCTATTTGTTTTTATTTTCAAACCGTGAGTCGAAGAATATCAGTTAAAACTAGTCAAATCAGGTAAAATCATGCTGACTACATAAGAGATCAAGTCAAGTAAAATGAGAAAGAAATATTATAAAAAGGAAGTTATATTTTAAACGAATATATTAGCTCATATATGAGCAAATAAATACGCAATTAAAAGATTATGGCTGTTTTTTAAATGGAATATAGGTCCCATATTGAATCATTTAGGTAATTGATTTGTGTTCAACAGGTGGTTGTTTACTTTTTTTTTTTGATTTCCAATAAAACAAAATTTATTTTCATCAATGTCTTGGAAACTAGATTTTTCCCGGGAAAACGACTAATATGGTTATATTCATATATTTAAACAATTCTTTGAGAAAAGATATGATTTTCAGTTTTGTTTTGAGGATAACCAAATTCAGAGCTAAAATTAATTCCACTAACTATAATTTGCCACTGAAGACTGATTTTTCAAAACGTGTATGCCAAATTTAATTGAAATCGCCCAAAAGTTTAACCTCCACGCGTTTACACAGACGACAGACCGACATTTTTTTAAAAACCACTTTTTTGGCTCAAAACGTGTAAATCCGTCAAAATTTCTAATTCGAATTGTCGCGCTATCACATTACATTATCTTTACAAATACAACGCATATGAGGAATAATAATATTACATTTTGGATTAAAATATAATAATTATTATAATAATTAATATTACAAAATCAAATACTATTGTTATGAGAGAAAAAAAAAAGCAAGAGGTAAACTTTTTGCAGCTGATTTTGTTTAATAAAAGGAATCTCAATTACTCCATGATAAAACAGGTATCATTCTAACGTACTAAAATATGATAAAACTAATTTCAAAGTTATGTTTATAAGGGTTATATAATGCAGTAGACATTATAACCTATTTAAATGTTGATCATAAAAAAGTGAGACTGGTATGGTTTTTTTACTTCCAGCCTTGTACTGACTGGCCTCTACCCTTGTTTTAACTGGCTGCTATATGGGTTGCAAGATCTTGCAACCCCTCCTCCCACGGGTTTTAAATTTCCTTACAATCGCCAGAGCTGCTCTTTTACCTCTTGTCGGTCCTTTGTCTTTGTAAAGTCGGACTGTCAGAGAAACTTGTAGCCAGACATGAACAAGGGTACAGCGACTTTAACCCATGATTTAGAAACACTTCATCAACTCACGCACTTGTGAAATTTAGAGTTTTGCATTAACTAACAGTTTGTTCGATTAAACTTGTAGAATTAATATGGTAAGAATTTGCACTTAATCAAGGTATGTATTTTACAAATATAGATAATTGTATTATATCAAACACAAAAAGTTTATTTAAATGGTATTTCTAGATTAGATTGTGGAAGCTATATAGTATAAAACTTGTGCAGCAATCTACCGATCTAGGAAATAGAGTAAGAACTTATTTTACAATCTAAATAAATAGATTTTAACACTAATTATCTCAGTTTTATCGTTTTAGCCAAAATCTGATTTACATCACTGTCATTCCTTACCGATACATCAAGTGATTAATTTTATTTCTGCTCAGCTACAGGTGCACCAAATGCAATGTTCCAAAGGATGAAATCAACAAATTATTATATCTACTGTAGTTTAATTGTTTTTTTAAATAAATAATAGTAATGATAGTTAGGTTACTAATAATAGTTAGGTATTTTATGTAAATTAAATGGATGCAAAACAATTTACTATAAAAATATTAAGTTAAAACTTGGAGTTACAAAATTTGAAGTAGATTTACTAAATTTAAAAGAGATACTAATATTATCTTTTGGTTTGAACAATAAATGTGGATAGTCAAAAGCATCCTAAATTATCCACGAAGCAAGGTATGAGGGAAGAAGAGTGAAATATATGGATAAATCCTAATCCAATCCACTCACAGAGGAATATCCCTAAAATGAATTTGGACAATTTAGGGACGGTATTTAGAGATAGATAAAGATCCTTTAATAATCCTTTTGTTTCCATATCCTGTGGAAAATACATAGTAGAAGAGATATCAGTTAATTCAAGTAAAGTAAAAGTATAATAAATGCAAATATCATAAACAATGTCCCCAGATTTACAATGATTAAAACTTTAATTAAATGTTCCCTCTCTATTCTCTGTGTCGATTAACCTTGATAATTAAATTGTCCCAAGTATTTATTGTTTCTTTCAGCGACTACACAACTGATGAAAAGCACCTTATTTGTTAAAACAAAATAATATATTAACAAGCATTAAAATTAGCAAATTATAAAGAAGTATAACAAAAACCTTCAATTTCTTAATATGCGTGATTCATTGCATTTATAAAAATAATTTATATGCTTAAATCTCAATAAATCTTTGTAATATTATCTTTTAAAATATATATTAAAAAATAATCCAATAAAAAAAACTGCAATTCATCATTTGACTAAAAATATTTTTAAATTATATCACGTATAAGGAAATTTAATATCTTGATTAAAAAAATTTCATAAATGTAGTTTATTATTAACATGCAACGAAAAGATTGATCAGTTAAAAAAAGTAAATAAATATAAACTTGCTAAAATATTAAGAAATGATGCTTCTTGTAAATTATATTTCTTCATATCCGGAACACTTGTTGGCTAAAATAAATCTTAGAGGTCTCAAGCTTTATGTTTGAACTCGGGTAATCATTCGAAAGTTCAACGAAATTGGACAATTTATCTTTCGCAACACCCTACCCATCTTTGGCTCAGGTGAGAGTCTACTATAAAGTGAAGTAAGGTTATAGCAATTACACATATGTTACTAAAAAATGAATGAAAGTTTCTAAGGAATGCAATGAAGAAATCTAGGAGGCTTAAGTAAGAAATTGTTTATAGTTAGTAATGCTCTTAGGTTCCTTTTTTGCCATTTTTAAGTATAAATTTATCATAAAAGATATTTTTATTTTAGTTTTTTTTTTTAAGTATTTAAAAAGGGTATTATTATTTTGAATCCTGATAGCTACACTGTTTTTCTGTTTTAAAATAAAAAAAGATAAAATATAGTATATTATATTGTCTTATAAATGGGGTTACTATAAAAAAGAACATCCTGAGGCCCTTTTAGGAGGAACATTTTTAACTAAACAAGTATATAGTTTGGCATTAATTAAAATAAATTAAGTAAAATCTGTCTAAGTGGAAATCTTAAAGCTTCGTCCAGACTTCCAAACCGAACAGAGTAAACGAGCACAGCATTGGTCTCTGCGCATGCCCAGCCTGAGATGCGCAGGCGCACTTTAGACTAGACATGCGCAGATGCCAATGCATTGTTTCGTTTCGGCAGTCGGGACGAGGCTTTAAAAACTGAACTAAGAATCAAAGCATTTAAGCAATATTTTTCATTATTAAGTGGACACATTTAAGTTTTATTCTTCTGTTTTGTGACTACTTTTAAGCGGTATTTCACTTCATTTAGTGCCTAAATGTAAGGGGTCATTGTACTTTATTCAGTGTCTAATTTTAAGAGGTTTCTTTAGAGAATAGTTTTAAAATATTACTCTGAAATTATATTCATAATGTAAATCAATATTCTATATATTTTACATACTACAGTGAGATGAAGGAGTTATTTGAATGCAAGCTACTTGAAGGTATAAAGGAGTAATTTGATCTATAAGAGACAGGACCCATACTATTTGTCAGACGTGTGATCAGATATTATGATTAGATCAGCAAACAACTTTCTAAATAAAAACAAAGAAAGTACTTGTTCACTTCTCTTTTTAAACTTAACTCTGACTGGCATAAACTCACAATATAATACTAGTCATTTCACAATCATGCAGTCCTTAGTCCTTAACAGAGCTGATCAAAACCTACAGAGAGGGTTGTTTAGTATCTATAAAGTTATTTTACCATCTTTGGTTTGTAAAAAAATGCCATTTTTAATATGCAAATGGCATAGCCAAGCAGTTGCCATATTCACCTAAAACCACAGATAAGTGAGAAATGTTTCAATCAATGATCGATCACACATGGAGTATAATAATGCATATATGGCTGAACCGCATTCGTCCTAAATGATCTAATATTGTGTTGTTATTTAAATAGCTTCAATTTAACGGTAATTTATAATTTAAATATAACCTTAACATCAAAGGATCTAAACAAAATATGTGACAACGTAACTCGTAACCATTTTGTCTATGAAATTAAACAAAAGTTTCAAAAATGTGTCCATGGTGAAATCCTCAAGTATTGTTTAAGCTTGAAATCTAACTAATGGACATATTTAACGATAAAATCATAAGCATTAGCGTACAACAAAGCAGATAATAAAATTATATGTAATAAAGTAATAATATATAAAACAGGAAAAAAATATAAAATAGATAATAAAATTAAGAAGGATAAAAAAAGTTTTTGAATGTTGGGAGGGGTCGCGGGTTGTAAAAAATGCATAGAATTGAGTGCAAGGGGCTTTATGTTGCGAGTAACTTAACACTGTCGTGACTCTGCGGTACGTTGCGTAAGATCCTTGTCTGATACCGGTATCAAGCACGAGTCATTTTAGGCCACACGTCAGTCAAACCGACAAATTTCACCGTGGGCCGCATTTCAAACTACGATAGTTAGTATCATCTTAATGAGGCGTTAATTTTCAGTTACAAAGTGTGAAGATAATCTTTCGTAGTATGAAAATGACTTACTTAGTGCCAACTTAAAGAAGTATTTCATAAGAATAAAAACGCAAAGGTGTTAAAACAAATCTGTAAATCATATTTCTCTTAATAAAATTATGAATTGTTAAGTCAATAAATCAATTAAATATTTGAACTTAATTAAATACACGAGTTATATACCTATATATATGTATTCAACAAACATCAAAGGGATAATGTACTCAAGCGTAAGTTCAACTAGAAAGATCAACCTATAGTATAGCGATCATCACTTTAATGTTTCAAATCACTAAGTGTAAATCAAATCAGTCGGCATGTTGCCATCATGCAAAGAGTAGAAGCTCACTTAGACAAGCTACATTTCCAACAAGATTTACCGGTTCGGAAATATAGCAATCTTGAAGTAATCCACTTACAAGTTCTGTAAGAGATATGTCAGAGTCAATTCATAGCAAAACAACCTTGACAGGGGAATATAATCACTCTATTCCCAATGCACAATATAGTAAACATAGTAAGATTTCAAGTATGATATTCGTTCATTATAATAGCCTAATTAAAATATAATTTTAGTATTAATTTTTCTAACCATCAAAATAAATATTCTTAACAATTATAAAAATATTTTATAAATTTATGTATCTGAATTCAAAAATTCAAAATCAGAGAACATCTTGCGTCTGTCCACAAAATTTTAAAAACTATTGATCCAGTGCAGAAAAAGTATTTCATAATTCTTTATCAAATACTCATGAGACCATTCATCCAGTGATAGCCTTTGATGAGACTATATGCCAATATTTTTATTATTCGTGTTAGACATGTACAACTATGTTCATACTATATTCTTATTACTACAGATTGAGTCAAGATTTAGATAATTTTCGTTGACGCACAACGACTTTTGTTTAAAATAAAACTCATATTAAGTGAGGAACAAATTAGTACATATATTTCTACGTACAAAACTATAACTCTTTTACCTCACGTACATTTAAACTAAAGGTCATGTCAATTCTAATTGACCAAAAAGATTACAGATGATGCCGGATAGTAAAGTCAAGGAAAAGATTTTAAGAAATGGATGACTCTAAAGGAGAGACAATGATAAATCGGTGCCATTAACTCAGCCTAAACTTTAATTGCTAGTTTGAAAAATGAAATGACAGAATTTTCGAAACGAAACCATGAAATAAATCCTTCTTTTTTTGACTTGGACCAAAAATAAAGCTCTTTCAATTAATAAAAAAGTGCAATCAGAAATTTAACTTACGTTTAGTTTTAAGGCAAACGAACTCTGATTATTTGTGTTGCTGATCCAAAGTATATTATGTAAATTTTGGTTTTTTTAATTCATTTTCTTAAGTAACACTTAGGAAGCACAGCGTAGGAAGCATATCTCTTACCTACACAAAAGTGAACTCTTAGATCGTTCCTTGTTCTTTTATAAATGTCGGTTCCTTTTATTTTATTTCCAAAATCTGCAGGAGTAATTAAGTTAATTCGATTTTTATACTGCTAAAATAATCCAAATTTAATATTTCATTATCACTGTCATTATATCAGCCTACGCTGATTCAATAAAGGAAATTGAGTACGAGATTTAAGAATTAAGAAAAAAATTGGCATCCATTACATGTTAATCATCCAATTTTACAGGTAAATAACCAGCATTAATACACAAGAAAGAAATATTAGTAAGCTTAGCTGCTCTTTTTGGAAATACTTAAATCTAAGTTAAAGAAAACGGTCACATTCACGGTTCAAAATAACCCAAACACGGGCCTTAGTTTATACCCTTGACGATCTAAATCTAATTAAATTATTTATTCCTGTAGCTATAGCACATAATATATAGCCAGTACTGAAGTGGAAGTACCTACTAAAGGTATTCATGATCAAGTGAGGAGTGATGAGATAGAGTCAATAGAGTACCTCCCTCGGAGGTGCCACCTCAATTAAAAGAGGAATCTTAACTATGCATAAAAAAAATTAAACTATATTACAAAACAAATCAACTATAAACATTTCTAATAAAATTTTCCTGTTTAGGAAATTAATAATATATCATTCAATATTATTGTAAGGTTCCTGAACGTGCCTATTTCAGACACAAGCATGCCAAACTGTCCTTCATAATGTCAATCAATGATGTTTCAGATCACCTTAATCCCGTGATTATCAACCTACACGAATATGTTTTTTTAAGCAGTTTGTAAAACGAATCCATAGAATATTTTGGACAATAGAACGATTAACTGGACTATGTTTCATGATGGTGGTTTGACTGGAATATTTTGATAATACTTATCCGGGTTGGGCGTTACGAAATATAAAGGTCTTAATTTTTAGTTTAGAGACAAGATTGTGTGTTATTGTGATATTTTGTCGCAGAGGAGGGGTTTCAAGTTATTGCAAAATCAAATAAGGTTTTCTCTATAACTAGTTTTAGTGTCTAGACCTTCTAGAAATACACTAAATGAAGAAACTCACTCAAATGGAGCGTAGGTTTTAACATTTCTATTGTTAACTTTTGTTTGTTCTCTAAAATATCTAACAACCATATTAGACAAATAACAATTAAACACAAATAGTTGCCTAGTAATATACTATCAATATTTGTCACATTAGTAAATGAAATTGTGGAGTAAAAATTCCACTTGGAAAATAAATTGACAGATCTCTAAATCTTAAATATATGTTAAGTCGTTTGGACGTGATTGACGCACACACGAACAGACATAACGTTTTCTAAACTTAAATTCGTCATCAGGACAACACATTGACACAATGGGAGTAAAGCCCAAACAGATAAATGACAACATAAAATTAAATTAATATCCCCAGTAAAACACTCCGTGCGATACACGAGTACCCAGCTAGTTAATAATAAATAAGTAAATAAAAAGATCAAATTAAAAAAAAAATTGATTTAATTGATCATTAAATGTATTTTTACTACGTTTTTATTAACTTGGTTTCTTGTTTGTTTGTTTGTCCGGTACAAATCTTGCAATCGAATTTTAACTAACATCCCGAGTAGCTAGACATTTGAAACTTTCAGAACAGCTCAGAACACGATGACAATACATTATTTTAATACTTTTAGTCATTTTTCAGCAGAATTTAATTTTGAATGACAAGTTAGTTCGGAAAAAATCTGCAAGTTATTTTATTTGTTTTGCCATATCCCATAATATTTACAATCTTCATTTTGACTGGTTTCAAATTTATGATTTTTATAAATAAGAGATAAACATTAAATGACAGCAAAACAGGAAATAATATAGTGATTATATTATTTCAAATATATCGATGGCACGGTTTAAGAAAATTTAAGAACGTAGTATATATATATATATATTGCAATTATTTAAAATTGTCTACGAACGCATTTAAATGTTTTTTAAATAAATTAAATATTTAAAGAAGCGTTCCTTAATGGACCATATCGAATAGTTTTTAAATTTATACCCCCCCCCCCCCCAAGAATCATTGAGCAATTACATATTTAACATTTACGTTCTTTTTTAAACCTGTCTTGTAATTTAGATATAACACTTCCACTTTAAACATCAAACCCTAATGAATCAATACAAACGTAATTTCGAAGAATATGTTTCTTCAAGCTTCGTTTTCTTTTTAATTATCCAATTCTATTTCCCCAATCTTTTTCAACATGTAAATAAATGTGTTATGCTAAGGTATAACGAAACACTTTTACACACAAAAGGTTTGTATATTTTACGTTTAAAAATGAAAGTGGTCTAGCACAATAAAAGTCTGATTTTTTAAAGTTTTTGACTAGTTTATTATATCAGAAGTAACATTTAATGGACAGTGCATCAGTGACCATTAGCAATCAATAAACACATTATCATCTAATACATTCAATATCAAGACTTTAAAATGCATGGACAATCCTCATACTATGTATATAATAGATTAACACTTTATGGTTTCGAGTGAATAAATTCATATCATTAAGAATATGAAGACCCAAGAGAGGAGTTGTTTTATTACACAAAATGTACGAACATATATGTATGTAATATGTAGCGTATATAGTAAATGAAGGCAGAAGTTAAGATAAGGAGGTTATGCAATTAGACATATTGATTGACAGAAAAGATTTGCGCTGTATTCTTTTTTGTTACCAACTGTTAAAAAATAGTGAATGGAATCATTGGGGCTAGAAGAATACAATGTGCGTACAATGCATCAATTAAGTAATCAATTCGCAATTTGTAACTGTGTCGAGTGTCATTACAATGCTCATAAATTCCATACGAGAAAGTGAAACTATAAACATGCATCCACCTAGATGTAGTTATCTTGAAGGAAATCAAGAATTCTTACTGGTATATAGCAGGTCTCTCATCGGATAGACTCAAAGTTAGTACGGTTTATAATAATAATTGTATTGATAGAATTTTAATGTATATTATTGTCAAATCTCAAGGGACAGTATACGAGTATAATTTTGAATTAGTAAAGAAACATGTAAATGTTAACCAATTTCAACTAAAAATATAACAATTAAGAATCCATCAAGAAGAAGCAAGTAAAAGCAAAATAAAATATTGTTGAAGAAAAGGGAAGTTGAATTCGATTGTAGATTTGCATGACTCTATACATTTTTTAAGATACATTAGAAGTTACAACAGAATACGGCTAAATTTGGTTCTATAACTCTTAAATACTGTTTAATTCTATTTCCTATAGAAATGTTGGTTTTTATTTAAAGTTATATGTATTAGATTATTCTAAGGGGGGTAAATCTACCACGAAACAAATTTATCGATAAGACTTTTAGTGTAGAAAATGTTTCTCGTATAGAACCCAGATATTATTGGTGTTCAGACATTGGTTCTAGTCATAAACTCTTTCGAACATTCTAATCCTCATAAAGTTTGATCATCTTCTCCAATTTTTAATATTAAATGTTTAGAAATTTAGGATGTGGTAATCATAAAAGTATAATTTTGTCTAAAATATTTACAAAATTGAATTTACTTTTTAGAATATCGAGCATGACAAAATAGTTGACAAGCCGGAGAGTCCAAGAATTTATTTACTATTAGGAAACGCCTACAAGAATTTTATAGATTTGTATATATATATATGCATATATATATTTTTTTTGAAACCATTTCGTTTGTTAAAATTCTAAAAAAAAATAAAATAAAATAAAATTCATTGTATGATAACCATGATTGAAGACATTAGTTTCTATTATTCCATCTATGAAAAATGTTGAAAATTGCGTAAAAAAAAAACGGAATTTAAAGTATGTATCCAGAATCTATATTTGAAATCTATTCCCATAGAAGCTTATAAACATTTTTTTTTTTTTCTATCTACTCATTAGGCTGGATTGTAGAATGTATTATATGTGTTCCAATAAAAGGTTTCGAAAATTCATGGTCGGCTTTATCAATTCTGTAGCACACACGTTTCGTTTATATTTCTCCTCATTACTTTAACCAAAAAGGTTGCATAAGAACCTTTTTGGTCATAATTATAACAAATTATAAATTTAATATACATTTTGTTACATTATGGTTTGACATATTTACTCAGTTCGTTATGTGGACGCATGAAAAAAACTTCATAACTAAAAAAAAATTACTAAGATTTCTTTAGGGGAAATTAATTAATGTAGCAATCAATCATTTGAGTATACCGGAGTCATACCGTAATTTTAAATGGGATTATTTTTTTGATATTTTGAGAGGGAGTGGAGCTTTTTAATTACATTTTTTAGAGGTACCTATTGGAGGATAATTTCGGAATATATATTTTATTTTATTTTTTAAAATTATATTTATTTTTACGACTTTGGTGAGGTTTCTTTGCATCAGGTGTTTAAACGGGTATGATAGGAAGTCTGTGGACTGGCTTAAACAGGGGCAAACCTGGCATTTATCTATGTAAATTAGGGGAAACCACAGAAAACCCTTAGTTAGGTTAACCGGACCCGTTTTTGCAAAAAAAATCATTGGCAGTTACCAATGTTGTTATGTTAGTTGTTAGAGATTCATTGTGGATTCTGTCTCCAGATGTTGTCATTTGCGGCTTTCAGTAGAAGTTCTTCAAAAGTAATAATATTCTGAAGTAATAATATTTATACTATTTTTCATTTTCGGCACTCGTTATGATCGAAAGATTGAAAGTTGGGGTTGATAGATAAAAATGCAAATAATTTAATTTATTGAAAGGCGTTCGTTGTTATCGTACTTTAGATATCAACTCCACTCGCGACTTGCGCATCAATTCTTCACTGAATCTATATTTGAACTTAATAATTAATTAAAACTCAGTAGAGAACTCATTAACCCTGTTTTAATTGGAAAAGTATAAAGATTGTCTGAGTTTAATCATAATAATAAATTAAGATACGACGAACAAAATAAAATTATTATTTCTTCTAGGAACAGAACCTTAAGTCCTGAGTCATATAATTTCGATCAAAGTATATCAATTGATTGAATAATGCGAGTTCAAGTCAGGTGTACCATTAAAAATGAATTGGACACGGTAAGGATAATCAGTACCGTAAGGTTTTGATTATAGTTAACATCTATTATTACCGACCATGTGGTCAAGCACATTCCATCTACCATACATAGTTAACAAATTTCTTAGTAAAGATGCGTGTGACCTTTACACCAATCTTCAGGTAAATCGGCCTTGAAAATAACTCTTAAACAAGTATCATCTTTTTGTTTTTTTGTGTTTTAACTGCATATAAATAAAAGATGTCAAGATATATTTTGCTGATGGTTCTAATTTTGTTGAAGAACAAGTTATTTTTTTGAATATTTAAGGGAAAGATAACATCCTCGTGCTGAAAGTATAGTTTTATTCCTTACTAAAAAACAAGTTTTTATATCTTTTAAACAATTCGTTTTGTAAAATGATTTTTTTTTCCTGAATTATAAATAAAAATTAATAAATTAAAGATGATACTTGAATCTTAGCAATTTTTAGAACTTGTACGACAACATTTATCTTGGTTTTCCCCTTTTTCAAGAACCTTACCAAGTTCAGAGAGCCATGTTTGGTAACATGTTCTTAAAGCTGTTCGGGATCCCAATAAAAGTTGACTAACCGCTTCTATTACGAAATCCACTGTCTGATTTACCCTCATCGTAGATATAAGCCAAGCGAAAACGAATAAGCACAAAACAGGTTTTTGGAAGAAGTGACGATTCGTCATTCGACCCTATTGCTATAATTTACTACAATTAATTATTATCGAAACTTAAAAATTCGATTTAAAACACGAACCATACTCTTACTTTCTGTCATTATAAAAATGTAGAAATTTCTAATAGCTCAAAGACATTTTTGAAAATTATTAAGACTACTTATTCAAATTATATTATTTCATAATAAAATTTAACCTTAACATTATTAGCATCAAAATTATAGTCAAAAAATCAAGTGTCGCCATTTTATAATTGCAAATTGGGCAAGATTTTTCTGTTATCACAAATATCGAAATTCAAGTGAATTTATATCTTAAGAAAATAATAAAATTAACACAGACATTTAAGGACAAGCAGAATGTAGCTTAAGAATAAAGGGGGTATACTCCTTATGTAGCCGATATGAAAATATGATGAAATAAATAAATTGGAATAGGTATATTACTACTGATTAAATAATTATTGCATGTAATTTAATTATAATGTCCTCTAAAACATTAAAAATTAATATGTATGAATACTGTACATAAATGTTTCTTTTGAAATCAAAGCATATCATTGACTTTGCATATTGCATATTAAATTTAGTGTATAGATTTTAAAATTGTACAGTAATAACACCAGAATGCAATGGATAGGATATAAATATGAAATTTGCCGACGTTTAACCAAGTCTACTTTAATTACATCTAGATGTAATTAAAGTGATTTTCTTGGTATAAAAATAACTTGTTACTTAACATTAATTACACTAAAGTACTGCTGATTTGTTTAAAATTAACGAAAGTTAATGCTCATAATGTAATTTATAAACTCACAATTTCTAATAGCAATTGTATGTAATTATAAGTTTTTACTTCATAAATTATTATAAAGCAATTATGGACTTCAAATGTAAAGGGTGGTTAACTACTAATACGTTTTTTTTATATATATATTTTAATTAGGTGCATCAACCTAACCAAGGTTAATACATTAGCAAGTCCTTAATTTATTCGGGGTATCTCTAAATAATAATAAGCCCAGCTTATCTTTATTGAGGAAGTTAACTTCGCGCTCTAACTTGGTACCCCTTTGTTTCAGCTTGACCAAGAAGTTGATAAACACATATATAAAACATAATATTTTGGTCCTTTGAGCCGGATCACTATTTTATTTGCTAAAATTAGTTGTATTTTTAAATCATAGCGTTTTTTAAATCCTATAAACAGACAGAAGAACTTTTTTGACGTTCAAAAATAAGAGTTCATTAGTTTGTTTCAGAAAACAGGAGCTACGAAGGGTTATATCCAATAGTGTAAAATGTATAGCTTCTCCGGCCCTGGGACTCGTTAAGGAATGCCTAATATACCAGTCAAAAATTTTTTTTTTAGCGAAAATCGTTAACCAAATGGACTGTTTGATTAATTTATAAAGGTCATTCAGTGATAGTTAAATTGTACTTTGTTTAAATAAACTAATTGAATCGTAAGTGTCGTTGATTTGTGATTAAATGAGAATGTAAGTGACAGATGAATACAATGATATGCTTTCTATAAGGATCGATAAATACTATAATGAAGAGGCTTAAGCAAGAATAAGAATCAAATTACAATTTTGTAGAAGTGCTTTACATTGAAACCAGTACATTAAATATTATAGGTCAACGGTAAAACAAGTTTTTACCCTCGACAATATGCTGTTTTTTTTAAAGTACAAATCTGCTATTTATATTGTAATACACGGTTAAGGTTTATTTTTAACCATTCTCGATTTAAATAAAATAGACCCATATTGAAAATTGAAGGACGTCGTACAATGCACTGACCTAATTTTTGTTTCATTTAAGATGAATTGAATTGTTATTTGAATAATTGATTTATAAAATCATTTAATTTTTAATATTACAAAGTTTTTTTATTTAATTTAAATGAAGGTGAAATTCAGCCCAATGTTTATAACTGATTAATTCACAAAAAAAATATACAATGGTAAATATTCAAAATTCAAGAAATAAAATTAGGTCACTAATAATTGATATGCAATAAATTGTTGATTGACAAGTACAAGGTATTTCAATTAATGTACAGGAAACTGTCTATTGTAAATCTTACTATCCAATTAACATATAAATGTCTGTGTTTGTATATATATTATGGTTTAATTTTGTAATGAAGCAATTGCTAAATATTTTTTCCAATACAATTAATGATTCATTTAATTATTTTAGGGAGAAAAGACTAAGTTAAGTTATAAAATGATGCAGAAAGAAGTTAGTTAACGGAATACACCATATTGAAATTATGTAAATAAAAAGGATACCATCAGAATCGGGACTACAACAATAAAATTATGTACATGGGAAAGGATACAATGGAGACTACCAAAATAAAAATATTGTAAATGGAAAAGGTTACCATTAGAATGGGGACTGCAAGAAAACAAAAATGTACATGGAGAAGGATAATACCATCAGAATGGGGACTACAACAATAGGAATATGTACACGGGAAACGATGCAATGGAGACTACCACAGTAAAACTATGTACATGGGAAAGGATACCATCAAAATGAGAACTGTGGCAGTAAAAATATGAACATGAGAAAGGATGCTAGCCAGGGCCGATTTAACTTTAGGGGCACGATGGGTACGTGCCCAGGGGCACAAGAGGTTTGGGGGCGCAACTCAAAAGGTAAGGGGGGGGGGGG
>KZ651765.1:142701-158754 GCA_001010745.2 Gerris buenoi
TTTTTAAAAAAAAATAAAAAAAAAAAACTTAATTAGACTAATAGTCCAGTCAAATTAAGATAAATTTTGAAAAAAATCCCAAAGTTTTGAAAAGTGGCTGAAAATGTTCGTATGACATTCCTGTCCAACATACTAAAAGTCCCCGCGGGTGGGGGGGGGGGAGAAGCTCAACCCAAACCCCCCCACCCCTCACCCGGGTGGCAATTGCTGCCATTTTTTGTTTCTTACCAAATATCTTTAAAAGTATTGACATTAGACGAATTATGGTTATATACAAATTTGTTCTTCATTAAATTTTTAATAAAAATAGTCCTTTAAACATGTTTTTTACCTCCAACCGTTTTTGAGTTACAAGCGCTCAAAGTTAGGTAATAAAAAATAAAGTACGATTAGTGGGGCAAAAGAACTCTTTTTTTTAGGGGTGAGTGGTGGGAGGGGGGTGGTTGGTCTGAGCCTCCAAATCCAGTATCCCCCTATTTCCTTTAAGTGTTAAATTGTTAAAATTTTGAACGCATTTATCTCGAAATCGGTTTTAGTTAGAAAAAAATGAAAAGGACTATTTTTATTTAAAATTTAATTTAGAAAAAATTTTTACATAGCTACAATTCGCCAAAGGTAATACTTTATGAGATATTTGTGAAAAACCCAAAACTGGCCCCTAAAACCCTCAATTGTGGGGGGGGGAGGGGGGCTCACCTGTTGGATATTGTACAACAATATCAAATAAAACTCAAATAAAATTGAGCCAATATTAAATACAACAAGAAGAGCTATTCACCTAACACTCTGTTAATTATTATAGGATTATTTCAATAATATCAGTGTTGTAGTTAGGTCAATTTTATTTTTATTTAAAATTCTGAGAATGAGTTAAAAAAAAAATTAAATAAAACAGAAATACGAGGTAAGGAAGATTTAGAAATGAGAAAGTTACAAGTCAATTGGAAAGAGAAGGTTAGTTACGGGTTGTCAATACTAACTCACCTCGTGAACATAATTCTTTCTAAACTATTAACTTCTCTTTCTACTCTATGCATAGTCAGTCATAGTGCTAAACAAAAAAAATAAAATAAAATAAGGAAAACAAACAATTTTGAATCACATTAATTAAAAGGAAACTCGTGTAAAAACATTTGTTTTTTATTTAGAATAAAATGAAATAATTAGATCGTAACGTTCTTATTTACAATAACATACTTCAAATAAAAAAAAAAAAAACTGTTAAACCAAAACAATAAAAAACTTAAATACCTTTTATACTCCGCTGCATTACGTCAATCTGTCGTGAATGATCTTCATGTTAAAATTATTTTTATAAATTGTATTACAAAATTATTTTTGAAACATATTATCGTTAATATAAATATAATAATATGTATAATGCTAATTTTAAACTAAATAACGTTCGATAAAACACTAAAACAAAAAGAAAAGATTTTACTCGGAAAAAAGAACAAACTTTAGTTATCATTAAAAGAGAAACGTATCGAAATATATAAAAATAAGTGAAAGATAACGCATACATTCTCAAAGACTTGATTAACGATTATAATATTTTTCTTTTAATTAAGAAGTGAATTTGTTTGAAGATTCGATATAAATGAATTCCCACAAAGAGACACGTAATCCAATCCAATATGGCCGACGAACTAAAATCGTTTTTAGAACTATCATGAGTACCAACATAACCATATGAAATTAATCTAAAATTATAATCAATAATAAGTGATCAATTATTGTACTTCATTATTTTAAATCAATTTCAGTTTAACATACAAAAAACAAATATGATTTATTTTATCTTTTTATGTATTGCGGGATAACCTCTTTGTACTGCTATAAGAAGAAAAATTCCTTTGTTTACACAATTTAAAACGAATAATAAGTTAAAACAAAAGAGTGTTTTAATAACAGGTTATATCTATGTATAGATATACGAGTATAAAAAAGTCAACGTATGTGTATGTTCTTTAAACTAATCTACAGTTTTTGTCCGATCTATGAAAATTTGAACACTTGACCTTCAAAGAAAGGAGAAAATCACTGTTTACATAAATATTCGAAATCTAAATTTTGGTACACAGCTGTACGGTACAAGTAATTTGGGTCAAATTAATGAATACCCTATATGACGCATATCGTTGAAAAGCTCTAGGAGTACAGTAATTGTTTTTATTTACAGTTTTGTTATTTTTTCTGTTATAATTTTTCGTGTGATTTATCAAAATCAAAATAGGTATATGTTTTTTTAGGCTACTTTTACAAAGTAAAGGTTAGGTTATAATAATAATAAAGCCTTTATTCGTTTCTCGTATACATACAGTAAAGGTTATAATTCACTTATTTGTTTTGTTTTCAATGTTGTTTTTGTTTATTTAATTAAAGACTGATTTACACGTATTAAGTAATTATAACTAGTCAACTAAATTTTAAGTGATTACATTTTTAGTAAACGTTTCACGTTTTCCAATTAATATTTAGTTAAGCTCTTTAGTTCGCTTTGAATTTTGTCCAATATAACATTTCCAAATTAATAAATCAATAAAAAGTTTCTAAATAATATATAAACAAAGATCTACTAAGCTATAAAGCGAGGCTCCTCAAACTTGTGCATTTAACTAAATTGCGCATTTAAAAAATAGACAAGCTTCTATTCTACTTATCTACTTGCACACTAATTTTTTTATTAACTTAACTTACTTATTAACTTAATTTACTTATAACTTGCAACTTATTACTAAATTCTGTTTTTACACGCATTGATTCTCTTAAAATTTAGTAAAAATTTAGTTAACTACTTAATAGCTTAAGGCGTGTAAATCAGCCCTAAGGCTGATTTACACGCATTAAGCTATTTAGCTACTAATGATTTGCTGTAGTACCAAGTTGTACCACCGAGTTGAACAAGTTTATTTATAATAATTGTTTAGTTTATTAGAAAGAAATTATTCAGCTTGGCTGTACAACAACTCACACCGTATATGGGCGGGCTTGTTCAACTTGGTTGTACAACAAATTGCATCGTGTATGGGCCCCTTTAAAATAAAAGTTTTACCACCAAATCATATGACTCAAGTCAAAAAGTGTAAACATAAAAAAATGTCATATGATTTAGTCGCTCTAAAAGTCATAAGACAAAAACACATATTTTAAAGTGGCCTTTAATAATATTAATTTATAAGAAGCATATTGGAGCAAAATGGAGGACTAATAAATTATTTTGAATCTCAACATTGTTAAAAATACAAAGCGCGTGTAGTATATTAGGAATTTATATTTTCCAGCTTTGTTTGGCTTTTACTCAGTTATATGTTTGTTATGTTTAAAATATACAATTGTAAAAGTTTACGTTGTTATAAAATATTCAAATTCCCTTTACACATGCACATCATCAAATAAAAATGAATATTAAAAGTTGATGGCTATAGAAGTGAATAAATCAATCTCAACAGAAATGCTCGTACACATCAAAATTGTAAATAAAATATGAAATCCGAACTATACTCAACCATGACGTTCCAAATAAATAAATCTTCGAGTAACACCGCTTATTACGATAATCTACATCGAACAATTTACATTTGTCTCGAGTAATTGCTATCTTCCTACTTCACAGATGAAAAAGATAATCATTCCCATATAAGAAGTACGAGAATAAAGTCGTACCAATTCCTTTTCAACTGATGATTACTTTTAAATTATAGGATCATCCTTAGCTTGACAAAAAAATGAAGTTCTAACTTGAAATCCTTGAAAGGACTGCAAACAAATTATTCACACTATGATGATATACAAACCAGATGGCCTATTATAAAAATGAAAAAATAAAAAATAAAAACACTGAAGCAATTTTTGATTATTAGGTTCTTATTATTTTGACTTTTTGTTCTTGCCCCTTTCAAGTACAAATGAGAAACAAATTACGCTTATAGCCTTTGGTTTTAGTGTCATTTTAAGAGCGTTCCAGTGATAGCCTTTGGTTTTAGTGTCATTTTAAGAGCGTTCCAGTGTTAGCCTTTGGTTTTAGTGTCATTTTAAGAGCGTTCCAGTGTTAGCCTTTGGTTTTAGTGTCATTTTAAGAGCATTCCAGTGTTAGCATTGGTTTGACCACCTTTTCAAATAAAATTTCAAAATGAAAGTAAAAAAAGCTTTTTGACAGTAGAAGTTTTACGATAATTAACGAACGAGTCGGCAAAAAAATGATACTGAGAAGAAACATCGAGACTCAGATATGAAAACAATCCGTAGATATAAATTCATTATAAAAATTAATGGAAACAGAAATATAATAAAAAGACTGGGGCAAGAAAATAAATGAAAAAAGCAAAGGGAAAAATAAAACTTAAGAGTTAAGTATATAGAGGATAAAATAATACGGCAATATGATTGTAAAGAATCCTTCATGGAAGTCGAAAGTATGATTTTTATGATAGCTATAGTATAGGTACATTTTAATTTTAATGGTTAATTTATTATTTATTAACACTACTCGATAAGTAGAGTCTCGCTTAAATTAAATATGTCAACGATTTTAGTGTGTAATTTGTGAAATTCCCAACAACATTGTGTTTGACCAAAGTAAGTATTATTAATGCTTTACTTCTTTGTGTTGAGGGTCTTGCTCAGATGATTTACAGCGCGAAACAGTATTTCAATTATGTATAAACTGTAGAACAATTATTATTATAACGGAATGAATAAAGATTAACATTTAAGAATCCTCTATAAATAATTCACGTATTACAAACAAGGTCATCCGATGACATCAACAGTAAAGGTCGGAAAAGAGATCGTTCCTTGTTTCCAAACGATGCTATTAGTGTGACTTACTTATCTTTCTCTTTAAAATTCTTAATCATAATATTCCACTAAAGTAAATAAGGAGTAATTCTCTGAAAAATATATTCAAAACCGTTTCGCAATGTTAAGTTACTGAAGTTACGAACTTCCGCTATGATCGTAATGTCGTAATTACCAATTCAAGAATCACAATTCTGTTTAGAGACCTTGAACCTTTATAGTTCTATTAATAAATGAATCTACAACCTTCTTACCATCTAAACCATAAAAAAATGTTTGGTATTAAAATTATTTGGTGGCCACTTTGAAGGAAAGTGAAAATGGGTTTCTATGGCAAGCTTCTCCTATAAAGATTTCGTCAAAGTAAACGATAAATCCATCATTCTAGGTACATTTAAAAGAGTCAACAATATTTTTTCAAGTTTTTTATACACCAAACTTTATTCAGTTATACCATGTTATTATTTTTTAATTAAAAAATCATATAATGGACAATTTTAAACTGTAAATGTAATAATAATCTGAGGCGCCCAAGCCCTTAAAGGGCTTCTACAACTATGAAGGGTCACATGCGATAAAATCTCATAACGAAACTGGTGGATTCTATAGGTCAAATGTAACAAGAAATGTGGAGCAAGCATATATATGCCCATATCTTAATAGTTATCGAGATATCGATTTATTTCTTGTCGAAATATCGAGTGTTTAACGAAAATCTCCAAATAAATGCATAATATCTCAAAAACTAAATGAGATAGAGAAATTGGGCTAAGGGAAAATTTTAAAGTGCATATAAAAAAACCTTTCAAAATCACTCATTGGTTCAAATTATCCAGCTGCTAAGCATCTTATAAGTCCTGTTACTTTTAAAAATTTTGATTTTTCAAAATCCGACAACCAAATTCTAGAGTTTTCTTATTTTATTCTTAATCAATACTGTGAGAAGGGTGGTGAATTCATGATGTGTCTAATGTCTTAGCGAATATCTCGAACATGAAGATGTTCATAGGAACTTTTTTGCGTTTAGCGGGAATCGTAACCCGAAGCATAATGGATAAAATGGAGTAAGTATGTCGCTTTATCAACTCCGAATAACCATTTAATTGGTATTCGTAATCATATACACGTAGATCCCACTTCATACTATTTTTGTAGCTCTACTAACTATAATTGTTATTACCTTTAATTGGACTATTATTTACTAGAAAAATTAATAACCAATATGTTTTTCACTTTGACACTAATTTGAAACTTCAAATTAAAGCCACTTGAATTGACAAATTTACTATCGTAACAAATAGAAACTTATAAGTGTATCGATGTCAGAGGTTTCAAGTTAAAAATTAATTCCGTTTTGCAGCCTTTCATAAAGGAGTTATTATGACAGTGCCAGTTCGTTTAATGGTATAACTTACATATTACATAAAATCTCGTCATTGAAGCCATAGTAATACACGTATATAATCAATTCAATGTAAATGTCAATAATAACAAAGGTGTTAAACATTAACTTAAGTGTTCAATCTATATATAGGAATCATTGAGTCACAATAGGTTATGAAGAAATGCAATCGATATTTTAATTTAAAGTCTTGTTTCCTACCAATGTAAAACAAAGTAATATTTTGTTTCGAACGTGTTGATCTTTAAAACAATAACCAATGAAATGTTTTTGTCTTTTACTGTAGTGTAGTTTAAAGGGGGGAGAAAATAAATTAAATGACAACTCTGGAAGAAACAAATAGAATGACAAATTTGTCTGGTTTTAGAGTTCGACAATAGAGAAGGAATACGATGTTTACTGGTCCAGGTGACAATTATTCAGGGCGAGGGTCGAGTCAGATAGATCCTTGACCGACAAGACGCCGCCCAGAAATAATCATACTACTCCTATTCTCTTTCTTTTAATATAACAGGACCCGATAAAGTATAATGTACTATAAATCAGAGCGAAAGAAACCTTTAACCTACTTTAAAATGCGTCTAAGTTGTCTGCGAAACAAGTTTTTTTTGCGTGTACGTGCGCTATACTATAACTTTAAAACAACTGCTCCTGTGACCTGCAATATCCATCGTTTAAAGTCCTTCAATAAAAATCCGTTACTATATTAAAAAACCTTTAAAAAAAAAAAATTCAACATATATATTTTATACTTGATGTATATTTATAATAAAACTATATTAACCCACTTAAACTTTATTAGAAAACAAAAAAAATGTAATCTCTACCTAATTATTTATTTAAATCCATTTATAATAGCGTTGAAAGACAAATGTATTAATGCCAAATGCTTATAGCTACTTATAAAATAAAAATATAATAACATTTATCAAGCTATAAAATAATAAATGATCATAAATAAGATTTATATTATCAGTTTTATTAAGATTAAATAAATAAATCTCTATCATTTTATGCATATTTATCATGCAGTGATAGATTTTTTGCTTGCCTATAGTGCTATAGAAATATTCAAAAAAGCAAGCCTATTTATAAATTAGTCTAGATACTGCTGTAACTGGAACCACAATGGATGGATGTCACAATTTCAACTTTTTCAAAAAAAAACCTTTTTAAGTAAAGGAAAGGATGTGTCATTATTGCCGTTAATGTCAAATAAAACTCCATATTTATACAACTTATCTTTATAAAACCCCTTCTTTTGAGAGCAAGTAGGATCGTGATTAAAACCTAAAAACAGCTGATTAAAACTATAAAACTTTACCTATCATTAAAACCATGGAATTCAATACTTTTGCATCAACCGATTAAATGTATTGGGTTTTTTTTTTTTAATTATTGATAGTAAACCAAACATAACGAGAAAAAAAATTAAAAAGTTGTCAAAAGAGGTCTAAAAATTACGAATTAATCAATTCCGATGAGTAACAATGCAAATTAGTGCACAACGAATTCCGTGCAATCACCAAGTACTCATCTGCAGCATAGAAACTCGACCAAGTGCAACTCATCAACTCAAGCTAACATCATAAATCTACCATTGATAAAGCTTTATCCTAATTCTATAGTGTTAGAATGAAACGTTGATTGTGTAATCAACGTTCCTTCAAGACGGACACCGCTAAAAGACCTTACGCGCCATTATGTTTATAACCATGGAAGCCAACGCAACTAAATTTGAAAAGATACAATGGAAAAGTTAAATTATTCTAGATTGACATAATGTAGTAAAATATTGTCTTTCTATAATAGCCTGTTTTGCCCTAATAGAAAACTTCAATTAGAGCAAGACAGGCTATTAATTGCAAGCGGATATCATTAGCATGTACGAGCCATGATTATCTGGCGATCGCCTGTGGATTGAAACCGGTTATGCCGTAATATAAAATAGAATAATTAAAGTAGTAAAATTAAGGTAGATTCGCTCTCTTTCTGCGGTCTGTGTCTTTTTTTTATATCCTTTCTGGTTAGGAACCAACGATGTAAACTATAGCCAGTAAAGGTTCAATTTAATCACCTTGAGAGGTGAACCCTAGACTATTTTATATTTATATAGTACATAATACACTTAAATTGAATGTAATTATTTGACGTATTTTACAAATTTATGGTGTACAAATGAATTGATTTCATTATTAAAAGATTAAGCTTGGGGTACTTAATGAAAATTATTGTAATAGGACAAGGCTTTATCTTATAAAAATGCAAATAGATCGGCTACAAAGTAGAATGAATAAAAAAATAAGTATACATAAAAAATTTAAATTCTAAGAAATATAACACTTTCATTAATTTTACTTTTATATACAAATAAATGATAAGTTAATAAATAAGCGCTTGGAATAAAATTATTTAAGTAACTAATGTTTAAGATTGTGTCTCTCCATAAATTTCATTTTGTGTCAATAGAGGGCAACCGTTTCTACATATTTTTTTGTAGACGGTAGCTAATGAGCCCGGAGAGACTGGGTGTCCAGTCCAATGGTGTAATAGTACCTTGACCATCGTCTACATCTCTTAACTCTGTCTGGCTATTTCTCTAGACAAGGTAAAATGAATCATTCCTGTACTCAAGTCCTTGCATTTGATTTTGGTGTTCATGACTGGTTTATTTAGATCGGAAATTCCTACAAGTACAAAATCCAGTTAACCTGTTTCCTTAAAGAAGGTTATTTGCGGTGAACAGATGAGTTACACAATGTCTTTAGCACTAGATTGTGTAAAGAAGGATAAAAACGAATTATAGAATCCTAGAGCTTTATAAGTTTGACTTGTTTCAACTCTATAAATTTAAATGTAGGCGCACCTCGACTTAAAAATTGATTACGTTTAGATAATTCTAAAATTGAAATATCGCCAACTTAAGATATACTTTTAATAATTCCTGGAACTAAGATAATACATTAGCTTACCCCAGTCTGTCTCAAACAGAGATAGACATCGGTATAAAAAGCAAATTGAAGGCATTAATTAAGCACCTTAATAGCAACCTATATACAATTATTCAATGTTTGCCTATATATACGCCTTAGAATGAATTTTCTGAACACCAAATTTCATTGAAAGTTAATGCTCTATTGAGCATTAGAACAAACCTAAAGCCAACCCCATGTTGTAATTCATCAAACTTTTGCTCTATGATCAATAATTAACCTCACAGGTCATATTATATGACATAATGCAAAATGGAAATACAGCTTTGAATTAATTTAGACATTTTATCTTGCGTACTACTTTTGTAGTGTACTACTTTTTCGGCTAGTAACAAGCAATTAGCTCCGACAAATTTATTTTATCTCCGATTGATACGAAATATAAACATTTTATCTCTATTTAGATGCTGAGAAAGTGATTCTTTACGTAGTTACGTAGTTGTATTCATTGTGAATGCGCGATTCATACTTCCCCTATTTTTTCCGCCCTAGTGCGGTAAAAAAAATCTACTTTCCGCACTAGACGTTTAATGTACTATTTAGTTTTCTGAGAAACTCTAAAATTGGTGATATCTCCGTTTCGCAGCTCCTTCCATTTCAGATCTATATTATTCAGCAGCATTTAGAGCCTTCTGAAATTGAATATATGAAAAACGAAAAACCTCTCCACAAAATAAATGTTAACTTCTCAAAAGATCTAGTTTTCGGACTCTTGGCTATCATCAGTGGCTAAAATAAGAGGTAAATATGGCTACATAAGTATGTACTATATTAAAAATTAAAACAATCAGTGTTTTCATATAATACTTATATAGTGAGATGTGATGTAGTATAAAAACATCATATCTGACTGATGTAATTGTTGGATTGATTTCATTCTCACGTGCATTTAATGATAAGTAGCGGAAAATATTTGTCTGCTACAGCATTATTACATTTAATTTATACATTACAAAAAAAGAACAACTTAATTTTAAACAAGAATATCTAACAAACTAGAACATTTTATTTAGTTCTTGAAGGCTCTTGAAACACGAGATAAGTATTATAATAGATAAAGTAGTGTAATGTGTACGGACGCAACAACCTTTATTGATGTTGCTTCAACTACACAGGAATACATTTTAAATCCTAAATAAAATGTATATTATTTTTAACCCAAGTGAACTTATGTCATGTTTCCAACAAATTGTCAACTTAACAAATTTAAGCAGAGAAAACAATAATTTTAAGCTGTTATGTCGAAATAGATAGTTAAATTTATCGTTTGCTTCAAATGACCAATTACTTAAATGTGAATTCACTTTTTGAAAAGGAAGAATTGAAAGATATTATCTATTTTCTTATAAGTTTAAAGCTACAGATGTAAAAGATAACTATGGAAATCAAAAAGTAAATAAAACCTTAATCAACCTTTTTTGGTTCACCTTTAAAAATTAAGATATAAATAATTATAACTATGTTCTTTAGTATTTTGTTGGTCACTTTAATTTTTTTATTTATGCGTTTTATGAAAATATATTACTTATTTTTTCCTATTTACGGAAAGAATTCAAATGAATCTTCCTATTTTACTTTCTTATCAATAAATTTCATACAAATATAATACTTCATTCTACTACTTCAGATTAAGTATTATAATAGATAAAGTAGTGTAATGTGTACGGACGCAACAACCTTTATTGATGTTGCTTCAACTACACAGGAATACATTTTAAATCCTAAATAAAATGTATATTATTTTTAACCCAAGTGAACTNTATATATATATATATATTTAACCAGCAAAGATGTAGGCAACATACAAAACAAGAATCATTCAGTTTAATCTTTAAGCTATAAATAACTGATGTTCAAATTGAAAAACGTTTATATTATAAATTTCCATTTCGAATTTGAAAATAGTTTATATCTACCATTTTAAAAATAATGATTTTATACCTTAACTTAGAGATTTTTAGAAAACAAAAAACACAGTTTGTTTAACAATAAATAACGGAAGAGGATATTGAAAAAAAATGTTCATACGAACATTTCAGACCGGGTTTTATCAACTAGTGTATACAGCAGTTCAACAAACAACTCTTAAAGAACCATCTAAGGTTTGTATAAAATCTTAGTACATAAATATAAATATATATTGTGTCTTTGAAAATTATTTTATAAGCTTGAATAAAATTTATGTATAAGCTTTTAAGACCATTGTTACATCTTCTCTTTTTTTGGACAAAAATACAATATTTTTTCAAATTGCTAAGGGGATATTTTTTTAAACAAACATTTATTTTACTTTAAAAAGTTAAAGGAAACCTTATTTTTACTTCTTAAGAAATTTCGATGTTTCTGACCTTGATATAAATTACTTCATTCCTGCACGAATTTGAATAACGTCCAAAGATTCACGTGATTAGTTTACGTCTGTACATATTAAATCGACTAGGAATTTCGAAGATCGCTAATAAGAATAAGGCAGAAGCATAAAAATATCTTGTAATGATTCGAATTTATGCTTAACTCGAAGTGTATTTTAAGACCTTACAAGATATAAATATTATTTTCATTATGCATTTTGTATATCTAATATTTTACATATTTTGTTGTTGTTGTTTTTTATTAAGTTTTTATCATTATTTATATAAAACGGAGACTGCGCTGACCTTTAACATTAACTGTTTTTTTTTTTTTTAAATATTTTATATAATGTTTTTTTTTTTTTTTTAACTTAATTATTACAGCAAAGTAAATACATCATTTAATCCATAAATAAATATGATCCTCTGTTCTTTTTAAAAATATCTAGATAGGGATGTTATTTGTCCATTTAATCTATATTAATGTTGACAGTAGGTTTAAAGTTACTATTTCTAAGTACTCATCATAAAGAGAATATGAATTTATGAATTCAAGGTATCTTACAATCTTAGTACTCATACTAGAATACATCTTAAGCAAATTATAATGCAATGTCCAAATATTGTATGTGTATAAATTATATTGTATAGTTTTTTTTGCAGGCATATTTTAACTCTTAGTAATTGTGGTAAACTTATGTCTTTGTGGTAAACTTTGTTACCACCAAGCTTCTAGGAAAACCAATTTTTTCAAGTTAGACTTGAATAAGTACAGACGTAAAAGAGTAGGTTGATTAATATAATACATATATTATTATGGGCTTAATCTCTGCCAAGAAGATTGAAAATATAGATAATAAATTGTTTTCTCGCATACTATCACTAGACAAATGATGAGTATAATACAGCACGAGAAAGCATAAGTATAATGATATAGGTTTAAAGTTATGATTGCTACTAAAAACGTATGTTGCACACATGTTTTTGAAAGAATCATAGGTGGATTAACTTTGTCATACCATCTGGTACTGACAGAAACCATCGGACAAGTAGTTTTCAAAATATTATGATGGTTTGAAAAAAATGTTTTCCATGCGGACAAAAAAAGAATTCGTCTCGTTCCTGAAGTATAAAACGCTTTTCAGGCTCAATACTAATTTTGGTTGGATTCCCCTATACGGGGCATCATGTATAGAAATGCAAAAACTAACAAATATAATGTACACATAATTAAAGTGTTTCCTATATATTGCATTATTTATATATTCTTTTTCATTTCATACTCTTTTAAAAAACCAGATACGCTACATCGAAGCCCAGGTAATCTACAACAGATATATACACCCAAGATTCCTAAAATCGGCCTGTATACAGCTGTGTCTCAAAATAGAGATCTGAAGATGGAAATTGTAATAAGAGAAAACTTATGAAATGAAGAAGAATCCATAATTGGTGCATTTTTTTTTATCAAAATATAGAAAAGACTTTAATTATATGTGCCAGTTTTTTCCATTGCTATACATGATGCCCCGTATAGGGTAATTAACCCTAATTTTAGTAAGATAAAAGTTAAAATATCCACAAAAAGGAGGACATCCAGCTTACTATAATCTTATTACAAGGTAAAGGCTGTTAGCAAGCTTGAATTTCTTGGGCATGAATCTTCCTCTAATTCGAATAAGATTAAAGGCAACGAAAAAAGTCTATGCCAATTAGTGTGGGACATAGCTTCTTCGAGTCATATTTAGTATACTTAAATGATTGTATGCTTTTGCTACCAGTTATTGTCAAGTTTATTTCATTTTTCCGCCATTTTATAAATCTATTAAAATTATTTTATTTTTGCTTCCGAGCTTACCGCAGGTAACGCAATCTATGGGCGATCGTTTTGAAGAAGGAAAATATTTTGTCTCTAACTTCAAAATTTCCAAAGACATCAGAAAACATATTCGCTTCCGTGTCTGTCTGTCGCTCAATTTTTGTGAACCAACATATCTTAAAAAAGTAGGTAATTGATATTAATAGAAAAGGAGCCAACTAAAATGATTTGATCTTAAATCTTTGACAGAAATCAGAAATTTTAAATAGATTAGATTGTAGAAAGTAAGAAATATTTTGTGTATTTAAGTAGCTCCACAAAGCTAGCTGTCTTTAAAGCGCTCTTTTTGCAGACAAGCGCGTACATTATAAATCTTCGATTTCCGCAATAAAATTACACATATTAGGAATACACACACATACAAATTTTCGAAAATAATGAGATCCACTTGAATATTATTTTTAGAGAAGATTAATTTACCAAAACTTTTGCATTCTGATTTAGATGTATAACAAATCTTTGGAGGAAAAAATCCTAAAATTTTAACTCCAAAATTAATTTAATTGAAGAGATCACACGTTTCACATCACGTAGAAACAGAAGCAATTAAAATCTTGTTTAAAAAAATTTAATTGCATGTATTGTATTATAATATTTTTGTTTTAAATTACTCTTAAGAAAGCATTGTCTGCCAACTCTTTTATTTCTTCTTTTTATTCTGTCTCAAGTGCCTTTTGAAATGTCAAGGGTCTGGAAAGATACTTGACCTACCCTCTCATCTTCTATATTATTTGATTTGCTCTTAATACCATACATACTTGTAATTGTAAAATACATACATACAAATGCGTAAAGAATTTTAAATTAATTCAATTAGTGAAGTTAGGATGGGCGTAGAAAAGAAAAAAACTGCACTTTTAAATGGTCAATGAGGAAATATTGTCAGCTAAATATTGAACAAGCTATTAAGATGTAAAAAGAGTTCTATTTACCTTGACCGCCTTAATTATATTAATATTATTAACTTTTTAACATTAGTTTTTTGTTATTTGTGACTTAAAAGTTAATAAGTTCTTTAAAAACACAAAAAGTTAAATGGTGTGCTAAACTAAAAAAATAAACATGATTTTATCTAAAGCTCTATCAATACATATTTTTATATATTTAGGTATAAATACGTATACACATACCACATACCTACTTACTACTTATACACAAGCCAAACTCTATTTAGTAACTCATTTCAATGCTTATGAGCCCCGGGCGGTAAAAAATGAAATACTTAGTCCCAATATTTTTATTAAATCCATTTAATTGCATTATTTTACTAATATACAACTTTTAATATACAAAATTAAGTTTATTAAGATTTACTTATCCCCAACCCAAAAATAGGCCACGTTTCAGACCCCCTCCCAAAAGAATTTGCCTATAAAAGTAGTGATATCTACATTGTGACCAAGTCTGCTCTTTTTTTTAGTCAATAACCTCACGTCAATCTACTTTCATGAGGAAAAGTAATCATATTTATATTTATTGCTTAACACTTGGCCAGATTCTGAATTATCATAGCCGGACTTATATTTATTGACTTATATTATCATAACCGGAGTAATATTTTTAATTGTTTGCTATAACCATTTTTTCCTGTTTTTCCATTTTATCCTCCTCTTAAATGAAAATATGAAAAAAGTGTTTATAATAACAATCACTCTTCTTTTAAAGAGCTTTCCAACGACATTCACCATGAAGGATTTATACTATTTTGACTTTTATACCCCGTACCTCGTACTTCCGCCGTCTGGATGTTCCCGAAAAATTCGAGTTAAGCGGTAATCATGTGATCCACGCAAAAATAAAATCCGCCTCGATTTTTTTCCGCAGACAGCCTTTTATCACGAGAGATTGACTGTACTAAAATGGGCTTTTCAAAAAAATGAATTTATGTTTTTTAAACATAGCTTCATTCAAAAATTATTTTGCAGGGGTTTTCAAGATCTACAAGGCAATGTGAATAAAATCCCTTTAAGTACCTTAGTTTTAAAATGGGATGAGTTTAAAGGACTAGAATAAGGTGGTGCTCACTCGTAAAACTTTTAAACGGCCATATCTCGCCAAGTATTTATAGTACATAAAATCTACTCAAAAGAAAATCTTCGCAATTAAAACAGCTACAATTCGACACTAGCTTTATTTGGATCTTCAGTATTTTTGGAGTTATTTTGAAGAAAAGGGCATTTTTACGAAATTGCAAAAAATCGTTTTTCACTTTAAATTCCAATTTTTAAGATAACGCATTTTAAATTGATCAGACTTCTAAGATCTATTGATATGATAATACATAAATAAAGAGAACCGTTGAAGGGCGACGATCAATTTCAATTAGGGTGGTGATTAGGGGGTTGTTTTCACTAATTTTATCGTAGAAAAATGTAGGGACTAACCTTATTTTTATCGTAACTTGCTTACTTTTGATGCTATCGACATCTTTTTAAAAAGGAAAAAAAAAAAAACTCTTTTTATTTACTTTAAAAAACGTCTGTAAGTTTTCCTCGTAAAATGCACATTAATGCACAGTTTTATCGCTATTTGTCACTGAATCTCTCAAATTTAGCATTTGACGAACAAAAGAAAAAATTAACAAGCCATAGCTCGGTCCGTATCGCTCGTACAAGAATTATAAAAAAA
>KZ651765.1:179072-189337 GCA_001010745.2 Gerris buenoi
AAAATATATATATATTTTTTTAAAAATAATTTTTGTATAAATTCATTAATACACTCTTGTAGATTAATGAAAGAGAAATTAGATTGCCGATAAGGTATATAGACATTAAAGAAAATCACTTTTTCTTTAGGGAATTCGATTAATAAGTTCAATTCTGTATGATTAGAAGGAAATGTAAAAATCTATAATGAATAATTATTATAATTACCTTATTAATTGGATTAATGTTATATAGCATGTTTATTTGAATTGTAGAATAAAGCAAGACTGAAGATGACCTTATTGGTTGAAACGTTTCACAAAAGAAAAACTGATTTTCTTTAATGTCTACTCCTTCTCATCCATGTAATCTCTCTTTCATATAATATAGTTATGCAAATAAGCGATTTGATGAATATAATTATACTAAAAACACAATAAACAATAGAATCGGCGTAGAATATTAAATTAGTAGCCAAATTTGCGCTACCGAGGAGTAAAATAATACAATTGAAACCTGTACTGAATGAAGCTTTATTGAAAACGATTCCTTCGTTTCAGAGAAACAACCTTATCTCAATGCATTTATCTTGAGAGAAACTGAAATGATACTTCAGAATTAGAACCAAAAAATTAAACAATTCATCGACCGTGACACAGTTCCAGATTATTATAATTATTTCATAAATTCTAAAAACCTCATAACTTCATATTTTTTACCATTCTTATACGAAATTCAATAAATTAAAAAGATAACAGAATAATTCTGAATTATTATGACAATTTATTGTTACAAGTATTTAAAATTTTATGGTCTACAATTCTGAAAAAGGTCTTCTCTTATTAGAAACTGTAGGGAAACTCTGCTGAAGGGCTTTCCCTACAAATTAATTCGGCCATATTGCTTCCTCTAAGAGAGAAATCTTCATCTCATAATTTATAACACAATTAGCAAATAATTAAAATAGGTCTTTTCCTTTCTCTCTTTTATAGAAAGCATGAAAATTCGTTTCTCTCCTTCGCTCTCTCAACTCACTCAGGAGAAAATAACTTGGTCTTATTCCTTTCAGACACTCCTTCCTACGTCTCCACCCAAAAACCTCCTCCTGCAGCTTAATGAAAGGAGATTCTCTAGGCCTTTTTTTTCCTCCCTTCACCATAATATTTCGGCCGGAGAAGAAAATACTTGATTATTCAAATAAGTAGAATTTTATGCAAATAAATTCTGAAATACGCTTTTAGAAAAAAATGAGCCCTACTGATAAAAGAAAATGAGAAGTAACTTTTTATTTTTCTTTTTGTTCTTTTTACCATCTACAACCAAATTTTTGGAAAAAGAAAAATAAAGGAGGAAAAAATAAAATTTAATAACATATTAGCTTATTTGCACAAGCATAAATTGAAAGATATTCTTCCGTTTGGTAAACATGAAAAACTAATTAACCTTTTTTTTACGTAATTTAATTTTACAAAAGAAAATTAATATCATTAATGAACCGGTATATAAATGGGTTTATTTAGGTTAATATTGCTATCTCAACAAATTATTCTACCTTTTTTTCAAGATATCTTAGTTATTATAGTCATCGTGACTTTAGACAGACTATTCAATAAAAATACTCATCTTTGGTGCAACAAAACACAAAGTGGCTTCAAAGCATCGACTTATGTCAAGCCAAATTATCTGCTTAATCTAAAGACCTAAGCCATTTGTCATAGTTTGGAAATTAGATTAGACACAAGTTCAATAAAAACAGTCCATTTACACTTTGATTATTGCGAGTGCAACATTTTTTTTTTGCAAATGTTTAGTGAAAATTACTTGCAAATTACACAAAAATTATGCACTTAACACTTGGTGTCCAAATATGGGTTTAGTGTTTTTACAAAACATTCGCACTTGCACTAATCAAAGTGTAATTGGGCCTTCACGTCAACCAATTCTTGCGCTTGTATCGGTTTTTCTTTTTCAATTTGGTTTTCAAATCTATTAGTTCAAGCCAACATGTTATAAAAACTACAGACTTTTGATTTCCCTAGGTTGGAAAACCTTGGTTCACTGAGTTTACTATTTGCAACTAATATTATTTACTAGGCTTTCCTTTCTGCTAATATTGTATACTTTATCAATTGAGGCCTCTTTATTCGTTGTCTGTCTTTAGTTCTGAGTCCAACCTCTGCTCTCAAATGCTCCTGAATATTGAATGTATGCATGTGTGTACAATCCATTTGTAGTTTTTTTTTACGGGGCTTCTTCCTAGGATAGCCATTTCCTCCATTTATCTCATACTAGGTTCAAAATAACGATTAATCAGTTTCATATTTAGTATATTCGAAATTTTTAAGGTAAAACCATCCAAGGGATTAATTTGTTTTTAAATTTAAGATTCATTATTGCAGCTTAAAAAGGTTGTTAGGATATTCTTCTATAAATAGTCATTCCCAAAAATATTTTGGCCAATTCTCACGTCTTCCTCTCTTAATATCCAGAACAAATACATTCCAGTAACTCTGTCTTTAATGTAATTATTAGAATAAATTGTCTCAGCTTTATGAATCAAACAATGTAATAAGTTGTTAAAACGTTTTTTAGGGCTAGTGCATTTAGCCCTCATACCACTGATTTTGAAATCTTATTAATATTAAATATATATATATTTTTTTAACTAAATTTTAATTTTATTTTTGCTTTCTTTTCCAAAAAATTCATTTATTCAACTGTGTTTATTCATTCATATTGCTTTGTTAATGGAACAAAACAAACACTGAGTTAAATTTTCGAAAGATTTTGTGACGTCACATTAATGATCTCCATGTCAGTGGTGAAATTTAGTAGTTTAAACAATAACTTCCAACTGTAATCTTCTATTCCCTCCTTTAGCATAGCGGTTTATCACTTTTTCAACATAAGTTTATTATTGTACATAAGGGGGCAAGTATATTATTGTCTCTTGGATACCCTCTTCTCGGGTCTCGGGGGGGGGGGGCACTTGCCCCCTTTGCCCCCCCCCCTTGGATCCGCCACTGTCAGACATAAGGGAACATTTTTAGTGTCGTGTCTGTCTGATAGCTGTCGCTCATCAGTTTTGCAAACCGTATAATCTAAAAAGTATTAATTAAGTAATATTACATTAGCGCAGATGTTGTAAATTATTATGGGGACCATAATAGCACAGAATAATATACAGAACCAAATATGTTCCCTGATGTATGAAACGGATTTCTGTCTAGGAATTTTCCAAAATGGAGACAAAAAAATTGCATTATCAGAACGATCATTATGCTTTCTTCACCTTCGGTAAGCTCCAATGTAAGTCATAATTGTTTTATAATTACAAATTATAGCCAAAAACTGTGGAAAAGTAATACAAATGCACATGTTGTGAATATTAAATAATTATGCATCTGAGCGTTTCATTTATTTTGGTTAAGAAGAAACATTAAACATTTTTGTGGAGACAAATCTACAATTTTGATAATACTTTAGGAAGAGATAAATAAACATTTTAATAAAGATAAGGGATGACGAATAAAGGTTAAAAGTTTTCAAAAGTCTGACTTTTCCTGAAAGAGTCTTTAACAGCTGCAGGATAATACAAGCTTTACTTTCAAGCTGGCACAGAACAAGCTAGAGGAAGTTCTAATTTACAGAAATTACAGTTTCTTCCTTCCCAAAAACTTCTCTTAACAACTTGTTACATCGCCAAACAAGACGTGACCATCTCCTACGATAAATAACAAAGTTAATCGGTATTATAAGTGATGTTAACTTAACAGTGTATAGTATAAAACTAAAATCGTTTGATATTAAACATAATGAAACTAGATGGAAAAGTGTTTATTTATATTTCATTTTTAAAACCAAAGCAGAGCGCATAAATGTCACCGGGTATGCTTTTAACAATAGAAGTATTATTTCATATCCTTAGAGATAACATCTTTATTGTTAAATTAAATTGATAAAAAAAGTAATTGCAATATCTTATATATTACTTATACTAGATTTGGGTTCTTTTCTTGTATGTAATAAAGAATGTAAAATATTTCTTCTATCAAAATGTATCCCATGAAAAAAAAAATCAAGGTTAAAAATCAGATTACATACTCTCTGCATATTCAGGGTTAAATATTGAATCCTATTAAATATTTAATGAAGAGTCAAGGCTTCATTTCATATAAGTTCTTTATCATTACTTATTCATTAAAACTTTTAATTTAAAAAATAGTCGCAGATTTTAGACGAGATAATCCTAAAAATAATTTCTCTCTCACTCTCTCTCTCTCTCTCTCTCTCTGACTAGTTATTCAAGTTGAAAGGGAGTGATTCGGTCTTGAGTAGTGGTGTAATTTATTTCAGTTGAAATAGTCTAAGCTCTTAAGGCTGGTTCGCATTGGCCCGCCTTACCGCTTTACCACCCCTTTAGTAAGAAATGGCTGTTTCTTTGAAATTCCACTTTTCTTCAAACTGCTCTTCCTTGGAGGAACAAACTATCTCAGTAGAGCAAATGCTTTGTCTCTCCCTCAAACTTTTGTTTCAGCGGCTCAAACNGCTTTAAACTTCTTCCCTTAGTACTTTGGCTATAAGCCCCCGGATACAAAACATATTTGACTCCTTTATTTGGCAAGGGTTTAAAGCTCTTGTAACTCGTCCTTTCTCCTTTTTACTCCTATAATGAAACTCCGGAGGGCATTGTAAAAATCTTAACTCATTTTTTTTGTATAACCGTCCTAACTATTATCGAATGTCGTTGAACAAATAAAAGCCATAATACTCCTTTTTCTAAAGAGGTTGTACAGTAAAGCAGAAAACTCTGTTTTTAAAAGGAAAAAGTAGTTTATACAAGAAAATAAGTATATTCGAATATAATAATTCCAAAGATATGGAATAGACTGTATTCTAACCTAAAGAAGTAGCTGCGTTAAGTCCCTACAAATATTGGGAATTTACTCGTATATTAACAAGGGTTTGAGAACAATTTTTTGAAACGGATTTTTTTTGGTTTAGAAGAAAAATTATCCAAAACTAAGAAATTTTTAGATCTCACCACTTATTATATATATAAAAAAAAAATGGAGCAGTTAATTTAACATAGAATGTTTTACAAAAACTTTCTCCCATTTGTGATGACGTGATGACACTGTCATAATTGGTCTGAGCTCTATTATGTCATCATCAACTCTCCCTCCAATTTTAAGGATTCTGGTCTGACGACAAACTATAGGAGACTGGCAAACAAGATTTAAACAAAAGGTCCATCAATAATTCCTTATCAATCAATATATCTCTAGATAAAAGATAACAAGTAAAATTATTACAATTTTTATTAGAAGCCTCTCTTCCTCTGTGATCATTAAGAAAATCGATTTTTTCCTTCCAATTCAATACTTCAACCAAAATAGGATTGCGCATTTTAAAAAGAGAATATATATATATTATATTGATTAGCAAAAATTGACTGTTATACATGATACGTATATCAGTCTAATTCATTAACATAAAATAAATGTATTATGAAGTAACATACTATTATAAACAAGTCAGAAACTCATATCATACCTTTAATTAAATTGGATTTCTGATAGATATTTATCGGTAGTATATAATCAATAGAACAGCGTGGAGATATATAAATAGGATGGGATTAACCCTTTCCGAATAATTGATGTCCTATATGTTAAGTACGACCAAAACACCTACTCCTGCCCCAATAATTCCCACCTACATCATGAATCCACAAGCTTGTAATGTAGAAAGCAAATTCAATCCAAATAATCGTGATGAGGAACATTTACTGTTAATTTACAAGGTATTATCGTATGTTTAGTGCTAATTACATTGTTCGGTTTTAAGCTGTAACATAGTTTTCCTGTTGAGGTATTAAGTAAAAAAACCCTCATTATTTACTTTTATGAAGACCACAGGGCAGTTGATTTAATTTTAGATCAAAATAGAATGTAATAAATAGAATATATTAATTAAATTATTTTATACTTAAATATAAATTAATAAAAACAAAATTGTACCGTATATAATCTTAGGAAGCTTCTTAGTTTAAAATGTTAAAAAAATTGATCTAACTTATGCGTCATTTCTTTTTGTAAAATAATAATTTCAACTAAAACTTATTTACGTTTAAAATTAAAATTATAAAAAAAAATTAAATTGCCAGAGATTAGATTAAGTAATGACTTAATGACTGACCTTTTTTACACTTCTTCTGGATAGTCTTGGTGGGTTCGCAGTTCGCTTGCGAGTCGGTTCCATCAGTTTTCTTCTTAAGTTTTAAGGTCCTTGCTCTAAGGTTTGTCTTAGGGTCGCACTCAGACCACGGTCCCTTCTCATACCGGCACTGTTCTGTAAAGCAAAGGAAAACAACAATTTTAACTATAATTTGTTGTATTAGGGTTCTCGAAACACATAAAATCTAGGTCTAAACTCCGAAATATCTAGTACGAACCAACATAACGACAAGACTTTGATGGTCACATCGAGTAGATAAGTAATAAGCCTAATGATGTGTTTATCAAGATATCAAATAAAAATAGGAAGAGAGTTAATTATTATATGGGGCCAATCATTCAGATTTTTATTTGCGAAATTTATAAAAGTTGGATAACAGATAATGCTTCTCAAGTAAAAAGAACTTCAAAGAGATTATACAAAATATCTCCCCGCCTCCTCCAGCATATCCAACTCTCTGATCAGTAAAGACGGGCTTTGGTGAATAGTGGAGTATGATCCCCCTGAGAATGGTCGATAGTCGATATTGCTAATATGAGCTTTTTTTTTTTTTTTTTTTTTTTTTTTTTTTTTTTTAAAAAAGAAGTGTTTTTGACTTTTTTATTAATTATGTTTTTTGATACCAACATCTAAAGCATCTGCGTAGTGTACATAACTGCGAGAAAAATCTTTGCTAGTAAGTATTTGGGCAGTGCTAACCGGTGCGTAACTCTTGTTTGTCACCAACCTCGGTTTCATTTAGGAAGGGGTTAATTGAATCCTGAGTTTAACTCACTAAAATATTCTCTGCTCTAATTTGCACTTGGTTACTTCTGCAAGTAACTTTAATAAATACTTTAAAATAAATAACGCCATTAATTATTAGTATAAAAAAATTAAACAAATGAACTTTCAAACATTTTACTGAAATAACTTATACAAATTTTCAGTCATTGCAAAAAAAAAAAAATAAATAAATAAATAAAAAAAGTTAAAAAATCACAGGGAAGTAATACTTGCGTTCAAGTACTTTTTAGGGTTTTGTAGATGAGTAAGCATGCCCGTTATATAAATATGATTTTTGGTCTTCGATCTCAAGGGTCCCGGGTTCGATCCCCCGGGGGGTCACAATGTTTTTTATCAGTAATAAAGAGAAGATATAATACATTTTTCAGGAAATTATCATCGCCCCACCATAAGGTATAACAACAAATTATTATTTCGAAATTTTAGGACCAGCCGTTATCTAGTGGTTGGGGGGGGATGTTTTTTTGGGTATATTTTGATTTATTTATCCAATAAGGAATGCAATATTTAAAAAAACATATATATATGTGTGCCCTACTCTTCGGCAGCTTTCATGTGATACCCGACTCAAAATTTTAAAAGAATAAAATTTTGGGCGCACTTCACTTTTTCGCGCCCAAAATTGGCAATTTTTGAAAATTTAGGATGAACTCCCGGAATTTTCATCGCCTCACAATAAGGTATTAGCATGAATTATTTCGAATTTTTAGGACTAGCCGTTATATAGTGGTTGGGGGGAGGGACATTTTTTTGTGTATATTTTGATTTTTTCCCCCTATAACGAATGCAAAATTTAAAAAAGCATACATATATTTGTGTCCTACTCTTCAGCAGCTTTCATTTGATACCCCACTCAAAAATTTAAAAAAATATATACATTTTTGAGTTTACCACATTTTTCGAATTGCGCATGCGCAAATCTAATTATGAACTTCTGTATATTTTTCCTGTGGTTGGGTCAAAAAGTTACACCAGTGTATTAAATTTCAGTACTTTTGCTTAAACGGTTCGGGCCCTATGAACCAAAGAGCGACGGACGGACAGATCACCCTCGGCATAAGGGTTTTGAGAAGTATCTACAAAACCCTAAAAATAAATAAATAAATAAAAGTGTGGTGTCACGGGACCCACGGCAGGAACGAAGTTCCTTACGCTTTTTTTATTAACAATAAAAAAAGGTCGTTTTTCCGGATTTAATTTTTTAAATTTTTTTCCGGATTTTCCCGGGCTTCAGACGCTGTAACGTGCCATAAGGAACTTCGTTCCAAAAATAAATAAGGTAAATCATACTAAACTTGTTTATAGAAATTTATTTTAGCATCTTCCAAAACTTTTAAAGGTAACATAGCCGTGATTTTAAACTATGGTTTTTAAGTACAATCTTAATTCATTTACTGTCTACCTAAGCAATAATAGAATGGAAATCGCGAAGTTTTAATATAATTATATTAATTGCATTTATACTACCTTGAGGATGTTTTTATGTTTATTCGAATAAAATTATTCTATATAGGCAAAGAAGAAATTGAGTTAGGAATATGAAGTTAAGATTCCTGATAATACTACACAGTTGGTCCCAATTAAATTATTCATAACTTTTAGTTTAAAAGGTATCCGAAGCGGAAACTAACTTGTAAAAAAAAACCTTTGGCTCATAATTACCGAGGAAAATAAGTTTTTTATTCAACTTCTTAAAGAGCTAAGCTTATACTAAATGAATAGGAATTATAGCTATTTAAACCCAGGACCAATTAAATTGTAAGTAGAGTTATTCTCCTATTTTTTGGTATAAGTATAAACATTTAACGTGATCAACAAGCGGATTTTTAAAACAAGAAATTCTAGAAATTAAAAATACTTGAACCATTCATTTCAGCGAAGAGATATTATTACAAAATTCAAATTAAATGTTAAAGAACTAATCACTAGAAAACTATTTATAATCAACTATAATATATATATCTCCCATCAAAATCTAACCGTAAAAAAGGGCCAAGCTTGACCCCAATAGTCAGGCTAGTAAAGCAGTGACATCTAAATTGCAACCAAGTTAGTTCTTACTGTACGAAAAATGTCATAGGCTTAGAATTGTAGGTCTTTCAAAATCATTACATATACCTACAGTAATGATATTATAGTATAGTATAAGTAAATTCGTGAAAGCGTTTTATTTCACGTTGCGTCCACCATTAAATTTTTTGGGGAGAAAAAACGAATAATTTTAACTTTTTTTAATTGTCTCGTTTTGCTAGTTACATGGCTTTAGCTAAGTGTGCCAAATTCTAAGTTTCTTGCTATTCTGGAAGCTGGAAGTGACATATAGATAGGTATATCAGTCAGTGAGTGAGAAAACTTTGAAACTTTCTTCTTTTGAAAAGGATAAAACAGTGTCCTAAACAATTTGAGCTTAATCTATATTTTAACTTCAAAAGCATATCTTATGAGGAAGCAAAGACATGCGAGGATGAGAAAAACCGGGTGAATTGGTGTAAATATTATATAAACTGCATGCTTCGTGGAACTCCAATTTACGAAGCGCCATGTATGAATTAATAGTAGATTGCTAAAGGAATGGAAACGATTTAAAATCATGGGTGAGAAATAGAAACATTATTATCATTGCAAACAGTAAACAACAGATTTAATTTTCCCTACAACAAAACTCACCAGTATTCAATAATTCTTTTACGCTAGCATATTCAATAGCCTATATTCGATTGGTGTCCTAGATTTTGCTCTTCATAGAAAAAATGACATCTCAGTGATGCTCTTAAAATCATATATTCGTGTATAGAATTTTATAGAAGAGACATAAATAGACTGGTCGTTATAATGGACCGATATTGCATTTCAGTATCTAGTGTAGCTGTAATAGTGTGTTGGTGCATAGAGATCCTGATAACACTCCCCCACATTATGGCTCATCTATATTCCACTATCAACCCAATCGATGTTCCCCGTCCTGTAAAACCGGAGCCAGAAACGCTTGATGTACGTACATGCACCACAACCATCTGCGGTCCTACTGACCGAAACCAACGAGAGAGCTTCACATAGAGAATTTCTATTTTATGTTTTAGACGCCCACGGACATTAATATTGGATATAACTGTCTTCCTAAAAATTGGATATAAATGTCTTTCAAGCCCCAGGATGATATCACTGCTAGTTTTTCTCAAAAGATAAAAAATAAATAAATGCATTTTTTTTTTACTTTAATAAAACTAGGGGGCTCCGCCCACTACTCGCTTCGCTCGTC
>KZ651765.1:192856-203666 GCA_001010745.2 Gerris buenoi
GGTGGTTCGCAAAAATTGAACGACAAACCAACAGACCGACCGCCAGACCGACAGACAGACACGGAACCAAAAATGATCCCTGATGTCTGAAACGGATTTCTGTCTTGGAATTTTTGAAATCGGAGACCTTTTTCGTTCTTCGGAACGATCACATAGCTTCCGTTACCTTCGGTAAGCTCGGAAGCAATAATTAAAAAAATTAAAAACTATGTTATATTATATACACACATTATATGGATCATCTAAGATGAGGTTGATTAAATCACTCATTTTTTAATGTTTCGGAGTGTAATAAAGTTGATAAATAAACTTTTTTTATTTTAAATACCATATGAACTAAGTAAACTGTCTCAAGTGAAACCTTTTAAAAGGGTTTTATAAATAGGATTTTAAATTGGTCTATTAGAATAGCTATGACCTCGGTGTTTCTAACTGTACCCAAGGATTAAGAGAAATAAAGTCTTTGCCATTGAAATAATCAGAGAACGGGGGGTGGTTCTGAGTATAGAGGAAATATTAGTGTAATTTTGGATGTGCTAGAGGGTCTGGTTTATACTACTAGGAAGAGCTTTAAGCAGGGACCAAACACTCCAACCTCATATTGGCTGCTGTTCCAACAAAATGGAACCTCATAAGCACCAGTCATTTATCTAAACCTCCCGGGCACTAGGAACAGCTAGAGATAAAAAAAGGAGAGAAAACAATTTGGCTTTTCTTATTAAGTCACAACGATACTAACACTGCTTTACACAATACCCATAATGGGATTTGTGTAAATCATTTAAAAATAAAAATAAGCTCAGTTATAAAAAAGTAATGTTTCGATTAAGTTTAATAAATCATACTTCTTTATAAGATAGAGGATTGATAATTTAAAAAAAAAAAAAAAAAAAAAAAAAAAAAAAAAAAAAAAAAAAAACGAGAGTTATTGTGCTAAATAAGTTACTTCCCAGAAGATTGCATTCTAAACATAAGTTTCTTCCATTGCCATAGTTTTTTGATTTTTTAAACTAACTCTGATTCCAACTACTGCAGAAACAGTTTTATAAGTTAATGATCCATGAAAAAGAGGTACATTTCCTTTTGTACAATTTAGAAATAATCATACCAAACACATTGATTTTATTTTAAGGTATCAAAGATGTGATTATAGCGAAAGCACTTGGTTTAAAATTCGTATATTGCTGCCATCTTGAATCAAAATTGGCAACTTAGAAAACCATTTCACAAAAGATGTTGGTCATAAAAAAAAATGTAATTCCAAATATTAAGATTATAGTGCAATTGGTAAAATTCGGCATATAAATGGCAGCCATATGCCATTGGAACTTCGTTCCAAAAATAAATAAGGTAAAGGTAAAACATACTAAATTGTTTACAGACATTTATTTTGGGATCTACCAAAACTTTTAAAGGAACATAGTCGTGATTTTAACCTATGGTTTTTAAGCCATGAAAAAAGCTAAATTCCAAATTTTAAGATTCTAGTGTAATTGGTTCCGGAGATATCGTCATGTAACATTCGGCATATAAATGGCAGCCATATTGAATCAAAATAGCCTAAACCTATCTACTCCACAAAAATGTTATTTTCATAGGTCTAGTCGATAAATTTCAAGTTCATAGGTCAAGTTTTTTCATCACGATATCCACGTAATGAGAATTATAATCATTCAGAAATAACTCAATATTTCCGTAACCTTTTGTAGGCTAAGAGAGAAACGTTATTAATATTAATGTTAGAATTTTCAAATTAGAAGATATCCTTTTTTTAATAAAAATAATCATTCTTTTGCTTACTTTAAAAATTAAATTCTAAATTGAAAAAGTAAAAAGAAATATCTTGAATAATCCACTTCACATAAAAAGGGGGAAATCAACTCTACTTTAGATTAAAAAAATATAAATTCTTCATCTCTCTTATATAATTTAAAAATTTAATTTAGAAAAAAACAAAAAAACCCGAGAGTGTATAATTAATTCAATGGGTAATTGGCTGGGTAGGATAGAGCTGAACATGGCGGGCCCTATATTGATCCTATAAGGTTCGAAAGGGAGGCCCCCCCAGTCAGGAAGGTTTTGAAATTTGTTCGGTAGGGCCAGTGTTGGTAACCGAAGCCCCGCACTGCGCTCCGACCATCTATCTTAAAACCCATTGAAAACAATGATTACAGTGTTGCATTGTTTCAGCTACAGTCCTACAGCGTGCGGTTTTACGGTCCTCTTTCAGTTCCCCCTCTTTCTAGTTTTCTACGTTTTCATACATCGCTGCGCTGCCCAAATAAAACCAAGTAAATCTTTTACCAAAAATTTATTTTCCCCAACACTTCTCCAATAAAATAGATTCGAAAGTTTAAAATAGAATGGATTATTATTTTTTTTTTAAAAAAAAATGTATTACAAACTTTAAACTAGACAAAAATGTACCATAAAAAGCAACTGTAACCAATTTTATCGAAGGAAACAAAATCATAAATTGTAAATTAAAATAAACTTTTTTCTCTACATCTATATTTTATTATTTTACATTCATACGCTCCATTAAAAACATTTTGTTTCGAATATAATATATGCTTTAAGGAAAATCAATACGTATTTTGTAGAAAAATGATTTTTTTATATCCACCCAAACAGTTATTTATAATCATTTTATAACACATTTATATAATGTACTGATTTAACATTTTTTTCCACTCCAGCTATTTAATATCTGTATATTTTAAGGATAAAAACGGATTTTGTGGAGTTTAAAAAAAAAATTATAATAAAAAAGGACGGAACATTACCAATACAGAACACTGACTATTATTATAAAGTTAAAGCACAATTTTAAAACAGATAAAATTGACTGAGCTTAGAAGCATATAATGAATAAACTGTAAGTGTTCAAACTCTGTTCACAATTGCGGTAAATAATTACTTTAGGTTAGTATGAAGGTAATTAACCGAGCGGAGAGAGGATCTATTTTAATAAACTGTTTGGCATTTCGACTGTTTGTCCGCGTAGTTTGGTTTTCTTCAAACCTGGCATGGATATTCCTTGAAGATATTAAAATCGACTTATAGTCTTATTCATTGTAGAGTTATAAGGAAAAATTAAAGGCTAGCTTATGCAATATTTTGAATCATTCTATGGGTCAACTTCAAGCTAAAAAAAAAAGGTCTAGCATACGAAGACAATGAGACACTTTCATGTAATGCATTTTGGCGTCGTTTTTTGGTAACGCTTGTGTAACGTTTTTTTGAAACGCTTTTCGAGTTTATGTGCCAAAGTCAAGACATGAAACGGTCAAAACTACTTTAATTTTTAATAAGTTTGATGTGACTAATATGGTGTTTATGGAGGTCTACTGTCCACAAAAGTACTAGTCAAAAATAAAATTAGATATTGAATATTCAATTCTGATTCGAATATACTTAAAATTAGAAATATGCATAACAAAAATAATTTAAAATTTTTATGTTGAAATAAATTTATTCTAGCGGCAACAAGTGAGATAGAAAATGAATAATAAGGGCATTGCAGATTGTAATCTCAGAAGTATATGATTATTTTAATAATGTGATTTTGAGATTGGAGCGATTGGATTCTAGAACAAAACTCAATTCAGTGGATCCCAATCGGTTAAAGGATATAACTATATATTTATTAGAATATTCTTAGGAATAGGTAAAATAGCATAATAAATGTATATATTATAAATGCATTTTGAACCAAAATCTGTCGATTTTAACGTGGGCATTTCCTAAAAATGCTGTGGTAGCACTAACATGGTGAAGAAGGCCTTAGTGTTAGTTCTGAGAGCCAGAAGCACATCATTGCTTCAATTATTATAAAACCTGTACATTGTGGTTTAAGGGAATTATTTATTAAAATTAAAACAATAAGATGAGAGATTTTAATATCCAGAAACTAAATGAGATGCCATAACATAGTACGTGCCAGGAATAATATTATTTCACTCGAGCGAATCGTTAGACACAAATTTCCATTATCCGTACAAATAGAGTATTGGTGAATTCTATTTCAGTTGCAATCTAAATGTAAACTACTGAAACCTCAATATGGTGGACAAGATAGGTTTTAAGAGATAGTAGTACCTTTTGATTTTTTGGCTCCCCTCTCGCTCCTGATGAGGACTTCCTTTTCATCCTCCTCCCAGATCTCTCCTTCAGCCACAACAAGTGATATCAGAACCAAGACACAGGCAACCACGAACCCGCTCCACTTCATTCTGGAACAAATACATATCATAAGCAAAGCATTATTTTTTTCATTCAAATATCGTCTTTCTATTACTGATCGTTTCTCTGGCTTTTAAGAAATGACCAATTGTTGAAGATTTCAATATTTATGTATATAATATGACGATATCTAATAGATAAGGGATATATCATGATCAACCCACCCTTTCGTTCTATTTTACGAATTGTGGAGACAGGAGTGACCAAATTAAGAGCAATCGCACAACACACACACACACGTCTAGAGACTGAATCCGAGAAACAAAATTGATTCCCCATCTTGTAATATAATGCTGAGTGGTCAATTAGAAGAAACGGCAAAAAATATTAATATTGGTGGAAAGATATAAAGTGAACAACCAGTAAAACTTAAGAAAGAAATTAATTAACAAAATTAATCTAATTAATTAATTAACTTAAAATTAAATTAATTAATCAAACTTCAAGAAACCTTTACCTTTTTATCGCACTAATAAGTGGTAGAAAACCTGTGAGAACTTCAGTTGATTCGTATTTTATAGCTGTTAGGGTTTTTAAATAAAAATATGCTAGACGAGCTTAAAAGACTGAATTCAAAAGGATAAAACAAAATAAATAAAAATTATTTGATCGATTATCCTTATAAATCTTAACTAAAAGGTAATTACAATACACCGCTGTTAAATAGACTTTAAATAAAGGTATATTATTAGTGGTAATTAGTTAGTCTCACAGACTTTTATCGTCAATTTCTCATAGCGAGAATATTAAAAAGCACAAAAAATCAATATTTGTTTATATTTGGTCGAAGGAATAATGGCAATCTCACAGGAGGAAGTAATAAGTAATGGAGGAAATAACGCACTCATTCTTCGATTCGAATAAAAAGAAAAATATTTTTTCCTGACTTGGTTTGAGTCTAAACACAAACAACAAAAAAACGCATAAACACTGATACTAGGTATTTTATTTGATACAACTCAATGATATATGATATATACAAAATAATGATTTATTTTTAGATATGAATGACAGGTGTTTGATAAACAAGTAGGACTAAAGAGAAAAGCATTCATTGTTCCATTGATATGATTATCTTATAGACGAAGCAACTTTGAGACAATCACATCCAACACAACTCTCCTTTCAGTCTCATATTGTGAAGCTGTTCAATGCAAAATGACGTGTCGAAATCGAATACGATCTCGTGGGTTGTATAAATGTCCATCAAGAGGCAGAGGACTAAAGGACCCCTCGTAGAGCATAAAGGGATGGTGTCCTTAGGGAATCTATGTGTGGGAGGGTGATATTGAAATGCCTGGAGGCATGAATTCGTGTGGCTTGGTTTACGGGTTAGCCAACTCAGGTTATTTTTACAAGATATTTGGTTTAGGCGTCTATTTCTCTCCGAATCGTTTCGACTGAAATATGTGGTGTATTTGTGTAGCATAGATTTGTTTTTTATACTAAAAAAAAAAAAAAACAATACTCGAAAGTTATTTTCAAAAATATGAAATGCCTGGTAGAATTCATTTGAAATATACAATCCTATTTTCCTACGTAAGTGTGACTTTTATAATAAGTTTACTTGAAGTTAATTTTGTTTACAAAATTTGGTACTATACTTACTATTTTCTTTAACTCTGCGTTGAAATAATAATTTTCTTTCAAATATGGCTTTCCACATATTTTTTTTTAACACTATAAAAAATATTTGCATCTGCCGACATTTTGAGGAACTAGGTCATAGTAAATTGAACATACTGTATTCAATACATGATATGATATATTATTGTTATAAATTAATTGATTAAAAATATATGTTAACATAATTAATTGATAAGTTTCTGCGGTTTTTTGACAATGACCTGTTTAATTTTGCTCCTTCAATTGCATTTAACTATAATTACATTATCATTCAAACAGCCTTGTTCAGTGAAGTCTGCATTTAAATTTAATTTTATTAAATTTAATTTAGTTTCATCTGTTCATCATAAATGTATTTTCATTTATATGATACATATAAATCCATTATTATATTTAATCATAAAGGTATTTTTTATATGTATTGATAAATGTATTCAAATAAAAATGAATAATTCTATTTCATTCATAAAATAATTAAATATATCCTATAAATTATTTAATCTACATAAATTAATGCGCATATAAATTTTATATATGCGCTACATTTCAAACAAAGATTAAACCAAATTAATATTATGTGGTGTGAATTGTTTATTTCCAATTAGCTATTTGGAATAGCATTAGGCATTGTCGAATATTTAGATATGTATACACTAAAATCAAAAAAGAACCACTTCAAATAGTTCTACTGAAAACCAAACCAGATAAGATTTAATATATACGAAGTTTATTTCTAGAAGGAAGAAAAAGTGAAGTTTTCTCCATGAGTTCATGATTTCCTCCAGTTATACCCTAGATAAAAAACAAGTAAGTAAGGTTGGTCTTAAATACAAAATTTCATTTATTATTAATATACAATACCAGGTTTGTTTCAAGCACACTTCAAACTGGTTTGGGACTGTGTTGTCAAACTGTTGTGTCGTACAGTTTGAAACTAGTTTGGAACAAGTTTGAAGAGTTGTGGGAACAAACCAACCATCTTCACAATGTAACCTCCACAACGGTTGTCATTGTGCTTCAACAGTAGACTGACCAAACAGTTAAAGGTAAAATATCGATAAACTAATGCATACGTATTATATATTATGTACTGTATATCAGTTGGCATTAATTGTTTCATACATTATGACTCAACTACCAGCTGATTATACCATCAGATTTTACTATTGAATTTCAAATAAGTTCAATCTAATACAATTTTATAAAGTGATTAAATTTATTTACAGACTTTTTGATATGATATTAAACTATTTTTTATTTCATTTATTTTTTACTCTTCCTTACCTTCTCCGAAGGTATAGGAAAAGTATTGTTTTTATTTTAAATACGAAATGGGGTACAAAAAATGGATACAATCACTTACTATACTTCCTTCGTGCGAAAATAATTATTAACTCTAAGGTGCAGAGTTAAATAATTATTAGTAGGTAAGTATGCTGTAATTAAGATTAAGTTAAAAATATAATATAATTATCACCTTTTATACTATTTTTTACAAGATAAGACTGCATATTTTTATAAATAAACGCTTTGAAATAAACAGAATTAATTATGATGAAGTTTGTTTAGAAGTAAAATATTATCACCAATTCGGCACAATTTTATATACAAAGTCGGACATTTATTTAGAATAAATCTTTAGCTATTAGTCCAGGCCACTAAACTGTATACATTTATAATTATAAAACCGTTTTAAAGCTCATTCTAGATTTATTATACCAAGGAACACTCATCAAAAACAAATAAATTCTGCTCATACGTATAATGTATTAATAGTTAATAATAAATAAAAGAAAAATTTCTTAAAAACTACTTTACTTAAAAATTACTTTAAAAGAAAGTTACTTGCTTAAAATCCTTTAGTTGAAGTCACGCTGTAAACAATAACACACCGAATACTAAAAATTAGCTTTGTAAACTACTTTCTACATCTACATACAGGAAGAATAACTGCAGAAGTAAGTCCGGTCCATGGTCTTGGTCTAGTCTAGTATACTAAGGTACTAAGGTCTGAGGTTAGGGGAGGAAAGATTAGGCCGAGTGGTGGGGAGACTGGATTAGTTGATGAGGGAACCCCCCACTGTTTATCTTGCAACCCCCACTAGATCTAACCTTGAGTAAATAGCTTGATGTAAACAAAAACAACATAGATACTATTTAACACGTAAACTTTGTATATACTCTAAACAGTAACAAACTTTAATGTAATTTAATCTAACTATATTACAATTTAAATTAATTAAACGTTTCCATGCGTAAGTAAATATTTATTAACATTATACATACTTATCAAATACCTACTTTACTTAATAATATTTATTCTTTAAGATTTAATAAATTTATTTTTTTATTCCTGTTTATGTATTTATTTGTTTGCATTTCTTTTGTGTCGAAAAAAGATTTAATTAAGATTTAAATTGTGAGTTATATCTAATACGGTGAAATAAATACATAATTTAAATATAAATTTTTTTATTATTAAACTAGGGGGCTCTGCCCCCTACTCGCTTCGCTCGTCAACCCCCTCCCCCCTGGGCGGCCGCTGCGCGGCCGCAGCCTAGTGTAGGGTATTAGAATTATTTTGTCTATTTATTATATATTAGAACCGGGGACCGTTCAAAAAGTTTAAATCCGCTGTAATAGTTTTTGCACTTAAAAATAAAGATATTACCTCGGAACAAATATATTTTATATTCTAGATTCTAGATCTTAAGTTTCACTTTTAATGCGTGAGAGCCTCACACATATTTCTTTACTTGTTACCAACAAAAATAATGGTTTGTTTTGATTTTATAGAGTTCAAATATATATAATAACTTATCTAAATAAAACATATCTAAATAGTGACCGATAATTTTATCAAAACTAAAGTTCCAATTATTAACATTACATTTTTGATAGACTTCAAATAGATATAATAACTCATCTAAATAGTGACCGAGACTTTTATCAATACTAAACGTTATAATTATTAAGATAACATTTATGATTTACTACCGATAAAAGTAAAGGTTTGTTTGTTGATTTGTTAATCTTTATATAGATTTAATAACTTATCAAAATAGTTTTGATTTGTTGTATATTGAAAACTGTCACTTTTTGATTAAGGCATGTAAACAAACAATGCGCTTTCTTTATTACATCGCCCGTGTTTTGTTTTTTGTCACGGGAATGACAGTTCCCCGTGTCATTATTGAGCGGAATTTACTATGAGAACCTCCCCTTTCTTCGCCGGAGAACCTCCCACTTATCTCTATTGCGTTCTTATCAAACAGTTATATATCACTCTCTCTCTAAATTTGTTTGTTTACAAAACTTTTTTAATAATATAGATAGAATATTCATTCTGTTATTTATCTATTTAAAAATAAATAACACAATTTGTATATTCGTAGCTTTTAACAATTTAAATATTTTTTCTCGCTCTCTTTAACATCTGAAAAGGTATTGAAAGAGTAAAAATGTTTATCTTATCTTATTTCTTATTTTTATTTTTTTTTAAAAAAAACATGCATATTCCGTTTTCAGAAATGTATTCATTGTTAAAAAAAAAGGAGGGGAAAAAATGTATTCTTACAAATGCAAGAAGGTCAAGTTTGTAAGGAGAAATCTTGTCACAAATTGTTATACTTTTTTGATCTCTTTCCTCTCATGGTTGGGGTTGGATAAAAACTTTCTTTCTTATGCTAATGCTCCTACCATTTTCATTTATCCAACATTAGATAAATCCTTATCCTTAAGCATGAAATTTACTTTCATATCCTTTTTTTTTTTTTTTTTTTCAATGCCGAGTTCCCAATTTATTCCGCTATCTTTTAAATGTGAATCTTTTGAAAAATATGCAAGAAAGCAGATTTTTAAACTTTAGCCTCTTTTATTTATTTTGTATTGTCAACAAGAAATACTAAATAATATTATATAGACTGTAATAAAAGAATATAATATTAAGACTGACATTATATTTTTTACTTTTTTTTCTCAAAATTGAACCGAATATAAATAATAGTTAGAATGGACAAAAATTTGACCAAGGGTTTTTTTTATAATTTTACACGTATGTATACTTTTTTCTCACTAGAATTATAATGTGCAAAATTAACCCATAAGTTTTCAAAACACCAAATTGTGCGTCGGAGGCGTCTGGGGACGCACAAAAATTAATTTCTCACAGGGACGCCGCAAAAATCACTAAATTTTAATAACCTTATTTCAAAAAGCTTTTTTTAAAATGAATACATATTTATTTAGGTTGTCCCCTTTAATTAATTTCAATTCTTCTCTTTAGCGTCAAAGAAAAAAATGAATACATTTTATGAATTTATCCCTTCACGGAAACTAAACCTAAGCACATATTAAAGTCAATTGAAAGAATTTGACCACGGATGCATGCGCCTTTAGACCTAGAGGTTAGTAAATGTTGGAGGTACTGTAAATTAACACATTAACTACACTATTCTTAAAATTAGTATTGTTTTTTAAAATGTCTCTAGTGGAGGGACGCCGACCTAAGGGTAACCGTTCCAAGAGACTATAACCTCCACGCCACCGCTTGAATTCACTTTTACATATTATTCACTTTTTATGTTATTTAAATATAATTCTAATACACTAAATATTATACTGGTTTTTGAATTTTGTTTGTAACTACCCGTCATTTCAATTTGTTAAGTTATTCTGACAAAGTAAGACTTAGACAGAAAATTAATCAACTCAGTAATCGTTATCGTTTTCCATGTTATATAACAATAATAGAGTTTATTGTTTATTTACCGAAAAATAATAACTACTTCTTTCACACTGTACTCAAATATTGATAGATTAAAATGTAAACTTCAACTGAATTAACAAAGGTTCTTAAACTTTCTTTCATTACAATTCAACATCTGTCAGGTAAATTAATTCTTCGTCTAAGTAGTTTTAAGCCTACACTTTTCATAAC
>KZ651765.1:225511-236221 GCA_001010745.2 Gerris buenoi
CGGTGAAAAATAATACTATTTTACTTGAAAATGTTTTTTCCATGACCAATATTTTTCCCCCAATGCGGGAGAAAAGATAGAAAAATAACCCTTCCGAAAGTAGTAAAAAATAACACTAATAGTGTAAATTTTTGATAGCATATTTGAATTCTACGGTGAAAAATAATACGATTTTACTTGAAACCTTTTTTTTCATCTCCAATATTTTGCCCTCCAAATGGGAAAAAAGTTTAATAATTACAAGATAAAAAGAACTTTTTATATACATACTACGTTTTTTAATTCGTAATTCATGTTTTATTTACTTGGTTTACTTATTCTTTTTTGCTGTCATTCAAGGTTTACCTCTCCTCAAAAAAAAATCTTAATTTTGAAATCTGTCAAAATGAAGGATTGTAAATATTGGGGATATGACAAAACAAATAAAATAACATGCGGATTTTTTCCGAACTAACTTTCCATGCAGCAAATTTGCTGAAAACAAATTAAATTCTGCTGAAAAATTACTAAAAGCATTAAAATAATACATTGTCATCGTGTTCTGAAAGTTTCGAATGTCTAGCTACTCGGGATGTTAGTTAAAATTCGATTGCAAGATTTGTACCGGACAAACAAACAAACAAAAAAACAAAGTTAATAAAAACGTAGTAAAAATTGAAATGAGTCAACACCGAGTGGGAGAAAAAAAAAATATCAAAAACGGGAAGCACCCTTACTAATAAAGACCCTGGATAAGTCTTACGTCAATCTTCTGAAGTAATTCAATTTCTTTCATATACGGTAAGCTACCTCACTTATTTAGTTGATTATCTTCTTGACATTATTTTCCAATTTATTTATTGCATTATTTTATTCCTCATCTTCGAATTTATCATGGTTCCAATTTTTCTAATTTTATTTAACTTTTTAATTAACTCATAATTATATTAAAAGATATAATTTTTACTTAGCAAATAAATCCTACATCATAAAAGTTAAAATCCAAATAATATTTGCAATCATTTTCTTCTAGCATATATTATCATCTTAAAGTTTGCCAAATAAATTCTACAAGAGATGGTGAAACCATAAAGGGAGTCTTCTCTCAAGGGATTGAATCAAAGAGTCTTGTAATCCACTTAATTCAACGTGTTCTTCTTAATCTCCTTGCTTAATGAACTTTTACTTAGTAAACTAAAGCTTTCTAGTTGTTAAACTTCTTGTTAGAAGAAACAACGGCGTTGAACCAAGTTTTCAAGTACACAGTGTTGTTAACTATTTAATCACGAGTTTTTGCTAACAGTAATAAGGGCCATTTTCTTCGGGTGCAGAGGCTTGGGTGTATGCTAAGTAATAATGTATTGTAGTGAATTTTGTGAAACTAGTTAATACCAAAGTTTGAACTAAGTATGAATAATGTTATCGAAGTACTTGTGCTAATGGGTAGTGGTTGCAACCCGTATAGTCAGCAAAAAACAATAAAAGACACAAAGTAAAAAAACATAAATCATTATCATATTTAATTTTGCTTTTGGAACGAAGCTCCTTATGGCACGTTCTGGAGCCCGAGAGTGAATCAAATTGCCGTCACAAAATCACCGTCAATCAAAATCCGTCACGAAATCTAGCGATGACGATAACATGAGTAAAAGATCAAAATTTGGTACACATGTTCATTTTACCAATGCCCAGGCTGAGTTTGTTGGAAAACGTTATCCGCTCAAGCGTTCACGCACAACGCTCGCGTAGCTTGACTTGTTTTGTTTATTTTTGTTAGATGTCAAAAATGTCACTTGGTTTTTCAGTGTGATTTTATAATTTATATTTAATGAAAAATATAATGAACTTCAAGTTGTGGATCCAATTGGGTAGTAAGAAAATATCAAATCCTTTACATTTGTGGCAACGTTTCGGCCTAGCCGGCCATTATCAAGCCTTCCGGTTTTTAACTGGAGTCAATGGAGTCAGAACATTAAAGAGGTAAAAGTTAAAATACTATATAGGAACTAAAAATCACAGTTCCGTCGTCTAAAAACAATTTTTCCACTGAATCTCAAACCGGATAACAATAAAAATACATACATAATTGGTAACAACATAACAATACAATAAATTAAGTAACAATTAAGTTAAAATTATAAAAGATATCACAGATGAACTAAAACCCATATAGTCAGTGATAAGATATCAATATCTTATCACTGACTATATGGGATATAGATATCTTATCACTGACTATATGGGATATAGATATCTTATCACTGACTATATGGGTTTTAGTTCATCTGTGATATCTTTTATAATTTTTGCTTAATTGTTACTTAATTTATTGTATTGTTATGTTGTTACCAATTATGTATGTATTTTTACTGTTATCAGGTGTGAGATTCAGTGGAAAAATTGTTTTTAGACGACGGAACTGTGATTTTTAGTTCCTATATAGTATTTTAACTTTTACCTCTTTAATGTTCTAACTCCATTGACTCCAGTTAAAAACCGGAAGGCTTGATAATGGCCGGCTAGGCCGAAACGTTGCCACAAATGTAAAGGATTTGATATTTTCTTACTACCCAATTGGATCCACAACTTGAAATCTAAGAGTACTAAGGGTACCCTACAACCAACATACATAATGAACTTCGTTCCTACCGGGTGTCCCGCGACTCCACACGTATTTTTTTGTAACGTCCGCGGGATCGTCACGGGCATGCACCCCTTCATTCGGTTACAGTCTATAATCCCAAAAAACCTACTTTCTTTTGAACATTTTTTAAGTCTCCGATTGTAATGATTCCAAGACAAGAATCAGTTTCATTTATCAGGAACCATTTTTTTGGTTCCGTGTCTGTCTGTCGTCTGTGTGTCACGCAATTTTTGCGAACAAACATACTCGTTTATGACTATGTTGAAAATTACACGTCCGATTTTAAAGAAATTTGTATGGTAGGTCATAATTAGCCCAGTGTTAGTCCTATGCAAGTAACCTTCTGCACCCATTTGTTTCTCCTGCCTCTTTTTCTTGTCCTGTTTAATAGCTTAGAACATTACAGGATAGGGGTTATCCGACCTCTTTGCTCATCTAGGCGATGACTATGAAGACGTTTATTTTTATTTTTATTTTTTTTATTTTTTTGTTTTATTTTATTTTATTTTTTGTGGTTTTAATCGGGACTAAAACCACAAAAAAAAAAAATTGGATGGTTGGTCGAAAGTAGCCCGCAGATAGCCCAAGATTAATTTTAACAGTCTTTGTACTTAACTTTTTATAAATTGTTATTTTAATTTATGTAAAAAATCAAAACAATGTGACAGATATAAAAAAAGGTGGAAAATTAAATAATGGGTTGTAAAAGTATAAAATCATTAAAGTATGTCCTGTAGGACGCGAGGAAGCTACCTTTTTTTTATTTTATTTTATTTTTTTTTTTTAGTAGTAATATATTTTTGGCACTTATTTAGACTGTTACTTCTCTTATAAAACAAGAGAAGGTTTAATTAGTAACAATCTGTACAGATTGTTATTTTTTAGACAAGTTAATCGACATAATGACAGAAGTGTTATATTTCTTTGTCCCAAAGTACATGGGGGACTAAACATTCCTTTGTCTTAATATTTATTTAGACAAAGGAATGTATAAAAGTAATTAAATCCATTTATATTTTGAAGAAAACAGATGGTAGTAAAAATCTCAAAAAGTACCTGTTATTTCAACATTCGTAATTTTACTTTATTTATTTCAATTTTTATTCATAAATTCATACAGATTCAATGTTATAAATTTAATTTTAATTGATTGCAAAATTTAGTTGGGTGAATAATACAAGGCAATAAAAACAGGTGACAAATAAAGACAAGGAAATATCTATTCTTTGGCTATGTTTGACAGAAATATTTTTCATAGTGACAAATAATCTGAGGGTTAGGATCTAGTGGAAGTGCATTTTGAATGGAACAAATGTAACTCAAGGAGATACAGCTGTGAGTTAAGACTAGGTTATAAACTAGACAGAGATAAGTGTGTAATTAGTAGTGGTTTAATGTCTGTGTTGGACTAGTGAGTGTATCATGTAGAGAAGCGTGCTTGTACTTCCCAGACCAGTCTACTAGGGTAGAAGTAATCTTTCAACTTGATCCTAGTGGGGTGTGGCCCTCCCTCACTCCATTTCAACCTAAAACCTTGTCTTATCTCCACTGTACTATCTTTTCCTCTTCTCCCTCTCACTCTCTGTGCTTCTCAAAATGATTTATACTTTCAATGACCCCATAGAACCTTAACAGACTTGACTGTTTTCCTCTCTTTCATACAAAGAGCACAATAAACATACCTTTTACTGTCCTAAACTCCTAGCTTTTGAAAATGCGCTAAAAAAAAAAAAAAAGAGAAGAAGTTAACAGCAAAGAACACTTTCGGAATCATAAATAATAAAAAAGGGCGAAACAACTGTTTTTTACGAGATGCAATGAAATAGTAACAAATGTAGGAATTGCATAAATTACATCAGCAATAAAAGTAGATTACATTTTTTAAAGACCTATTATTATTTCACTATTTTTTTAAAAAAATATGTTTAAATAAAAATAATATTAGGTGTAAAGTTTATTTTTAAATAAACTAGCCGATCTCGGCTGACCTACGGTCAGCCTGCGTCCGTCTAGTGGCCGGGTTCTAATATTTTGGTTGGACTTATTTTTTTATATATCTATATTATTTTATATTATATATTTTTTATTTTTCTATACACTTAATATTTTTTTGTTGCCGTATCAAAAACTGTCAAAATGTGTCAAAAATAAACAAAACAATGTACCCCCACAAAGACAAACCCATACCTTCCGCAAAGTCTTCTCTCATTAGTCGGTCATATTATGTCAAATTAAACACCAGGAAAACTGATGTAGAAAGCTTGTCACCAAGAATAAATGAATGAATGCCTTTATTGGTTTATACATTATATAGTGATATGTGACATAGTTACATAAAGTTTTATTTAAAAAGGTCAAACCAAATTAGCTTATGCTGAGGCAAACTGTCCTCAAGAATAACGGCTACAATTAGACTTACTAAACCAACAATACACGGAACAAAAAAAAATCAAAACACTGCTGCTGCTCAACAGTCTATCGAATAGAAAATCCTTACACTGCTTTGCAGCAGCAGTGAAGCAGCAGTGGTTTATTCATTCATCGAATATTATCAAAATTGGTATCGTTGTTAAGGTCTCGATAAGAGCAATAAAAAATTATTAATTAGTTTTCCATTTAAATTATAACCTAAAAAACCAATTCGGAAAAACAGATAAATTAACGGTTTTTTATGCTTTACATCCCTTAAAAAGTAAAATTTTGAAAAATTGTACATAACAACAATGACAGTACTTTTCAAGCCCTGTAAAATGATATACAATATGATATATTTCGAGCATTTCGATCATTGTACCCATGTACCTCGTTTAGGTACCAACATTATATTAAAACAAATTACATTCACTGAATGGCTATATAAAGCTTACTTAATAAAATCATTACTAATAACACATTGTTTCACAACATAAAATCTCAAGTTAAAATAACACATTAGGTACGGTTTGTACCAAAAATACACATGTGTACAAATATGTTCAATTATTAATTTTTTTCCTGGTTCCTAATATTAAATAAGGCATGCATACAAATTTTAAATCAAATTGAATCAATATTTCTCATATTTTTAATTTTTTATGATTTTTTTCCCTATTTTTGGGCCCAGATTTTGAGCCGGAAAATTTGGGCAAAAAAGGTGGCGACAACCCCATACAAACTATACGTCGTTTTAAAGCCCCCGTCGAGTAAATTACGAATATGCCATTCTTTTTTCATTTAGCAATTTTAATGCCCGATAAATCGCCAATGATAAAGTCCAAAAATTGCCAAATATGAACTTTGAGTGGCTATTTCTCGAAAACTAAAAGTCGTGGAGAGAAAGTTCCGTGAGTACTTTCGTCTTGTATTTTTTATTATTTTTAAGCAAGACTAATTTCATAAAGATCGGACAAACTTTATTTTTCCGGGGGCATTATTGCTCTGTGATTTTTTTTACTCGAAAAAGTCAAAATGATGATTACAAAATAAATGAGGTATATTCGTAAACGTCTCGAAAAGGAGAGTAAAAAATAATAACAACGTTTTAAATTTCAACCAAAACCTAAGGAACCATTGTCAAAAAACAGCTATATAAGGAATTTTTTCAATTTTACCCCCCTAAAAAGTAAAAATATCACAAAAGACTACATAACTACATTGAAATGCCTATTCAAGAGTTTTTCAACGATATACATGAAAGTAGGTGTTGTGTTAAAAAGCACATATTTGTACCTGTGTACCAATAGGTACCAAAAATATATTTAAAAAACAAACCATGTATAAGCCCATTATTTAGGCTAATGAATTCTAATAAATGTAAAAATAAAGTTAAAAAAAATTATTTCACCTTCTTAACCTGAACCAAAAGTACAAATCGGTACAAATGTACCCGTACAAAATGTTTTAAAAATAAAAAATACCATAACATTAAAGTATTAATCAAGGCCTTTAAAACGATATACGACACATAAAAATATACATGTGTTTTGAAAATCCAAGATGGCGGCTATAAGTCAATATGGTGGCCGTATATCGAAATATAAATTACCCTACTTTTCTATTTATGGTACACTCTATCTATGTACCAAATTTCAAATCTCTAGGTTAATGGGAAATAAGAGAATTACTGATAAAAAAATCCAAGATGGCGGCTATAATTCAATATGGCGGACACATATCGAAATAAAAATGGCCACACTTTTCTATTTATGGTACACTCTATCTACCAAATTTCAAATCTCTAGGTCAATGGGAAGTAGGAGAATTTTTGATGAGTCAGTCACTCTAAGTTTTATATACATATATAGATTATTAATTAGCGAGTTTTCTTTTCACTAAATTATTATATTTATAATATTCATTTAATTGAAGAATTCCAAAACTTTCTGTAATCATTGCAAGAGAAGCAACTTGTGATTGTGCATGTGGCTAAGAAATCAAGATTATGAACTATGGAAGACAAATGGAAAATGTCACACTAGAATAAAAAAGGACACTAAGCAAAATCTATGCTAAAACCACACAAAAACCTACTTTTCAGGCCTTTCTCACCACAAGAAATATTAGGAAAAATGCTAATTTCTGTGGCACATAAATTACTCGCAGGCTAATATTGGACAAATGGTCACATGAGATTTGGATATTTGTCCCAGTGGGATATAATTTATTTTTATGGAATATCAAATTTGCGCAAAAGGTAGAAATTAAAATGGGACTAACAGAAGATGACTAATCATTACTTATTTCACTATAATCCATACTAAATTTCATTATAATCGGACAAGTAGTCTTTAAGATATGGTCTTTTATTATAGTCTTTATTATTTATTTTATGGTACGGGTCGCAGGAATATTAACCGTTTAAAAGAGATGCGAGACCAGAAATTTTCCCCGATACCTGAAATGGATTTCTGTTTCAAATTTTAACTTAAAAATCTTTGTGTGTATTGGACATACAAAATTCGTTCTTTACAGTGACCAAATATTTCCTTTGGCGACCTGGCAAGCAAATTAAGTATTTTAAACTAACTTCTAGCAAACTTATAACAGACAGGATTATATCACTTAAGATATAAATTAGGAGTTAATCAACGTATTTAGTCCCACTCCACTGCTTTTCAGGCAGAAGTGTGTATGCCATTGATGGCAGCAATATAAAGGAGTGAATCAAGATAAAGAAACAAGTGTAACATTTTTCACTTATAACCAAGTAGCTACTCTCAATTCTCCTTTGAACTCTTCAAAGCTATTATAAGGATGTCGAAAAACTCTTAAGTTCTAATACTCTAAGCTTCTCTTTAAACTTTTCAGAGTTTCAGAGCTATTTAAAAAGATCGAAGAATAATAAGCTAGCGAAGCAGAAAGAAGCTTATACATACACGGTTCACGATCATAGTGCAGTACCTGACAATGATAATAACAACAGATTTGGAAATACATTCGAGGTCTGATTGCTTGCAGCTTCACTCCCATCCTAAACTAACTGACTATAATTTTTCGAGACGTACATTTAAACGTCTAAAACAGGTGGGAACCCTGTATAAAATTCCAGCTGGTTGTCAGGTAAAACAATATGATTCTCTCTACTTGAAACAGACATTTCGTGTCTGCAAGAATCCACTAATACTATGTTCTTCTACACTGCTATCTTCTCCAACGAACTTTTTTAAACATTTAACTCAGCTATAATTAAGAGATTAAAATTACTTATCTCAACAAGAATTTTTTTCAGTTATTTTATGTATTAAAAAAAAAAAATAAATAAAAAGATCTCATTAACTAAGAAGCAAAGAAAACTCACATGGAAGAGGTGTAAGGCAGTAATATACTAGGAAGTACAAGAGCCAATGAGAGAACAACGTGACACAGGACATAGATTGTGCCAGGAAATTTGGAGGATATAGTTAATTTACTTATATTTGACTGTTCATAGAAGTGATTTAACTAGGCCTGATACAGGGTCAATAACTAATAAATTCAAATAATGGCGTTATTTTTTATGTATATAGAAAACTATGTATAGAAATATATTTTCTTTGGGTCTTTAAAGGGTTAATTAAATAACTTAAGCTTCTTCCTCCTTTTCTTAACAGCTATATTTCGCCCTAACTAAAAGCTTCTTCAGGCTATCATATCAACATTACAAATCAAAAATATTTTTGTAGGTATACATTTTTTAGTTTATATAAAGAAATGGAGAATAAATATAGTTTAAAATACAGTTTTTTGGATATCAATATAAATAATTTTCTATCTATATTATTAAAAAAGTTTTGTAAACAAACAAGTTCAGAGAGAGAGTGATATATAACTGTTTGATAAGAGCGCGATAGAGATAAGTGGGAGGTTCTCCGGTGGAGAAAGGGGAGGTTCTCATAGTAAATTCCGCTCAAGAATGACACGGGGAACTGTCATTCCCGAGACAATAAACAAAACACGGGCGATGTAATAAAGAAAGCGCATTGTTTGTTTACATGCCTTAATCAAAAAGTGACAGCTTTCAATATACAACAAATCAAAACTATTTTGATAAGTTATTAAATCTATATAAAGATTAACAAATCAACAAACAAACCTTTACTTTTATCGGTAGTAAATCATAAATGTTATCTTAATAATTATAACGTTTAGTATTGATAAAAGTCTCGGTCACTATTTAGATGAGTTATTATATCTATTTGAAGTCTATCAAAAATGTAATGTTAATAATTGGAACTTTAGTTTTGATAAAATTATCGGTCACTATTTAGATATGTTTTATTTAGATAAGTTATTATATATATTTGAACTCTATAAAATCAAAACAAACCATTATTTTTGTTGGTAACAAGTAAAGAAATATGTGTGAGGCTCTCACGCATTAAAAGTGAAACTTAAGATCTAGAATCTAGAATATAAAATATATTTGTTCCGAGGTAATATCTTTATTTTTAAGTGCAAAAACTATTACAGCGGATTTAAACTTTTTGAACAGTCCCCGGTTCTAATATATAAAAAATAGACAAAATAATTCTAATACCCCACACTAGGCTGCGGGCGCAGCGACCCCCCAGGGGGGGGGTTGACAAGCGAAGCGAGTAAGGGCCAGAGCCCCCTAGTAACATATTAACAAAACTATTAAAATTAAATACCTATGGCGTTATATTATTTAGATAATTATAATAATTTTATTATTCTTGAGTTCGATTCTCCAAAAATAAATCAATAAAGCAAATACAGCCAAAAACATTATTAAAATTCTCTATTTGCTTAAAATTAAGTAATAAATACATGTAATATCAATTAATAATTTAAAAGTACTAAAAATGCTTTTAAATAAAGAATAAATAAATATAATAATTAGAAAGCTGAAATCCTTAAGCCAACGAATACGGCCTAAATTATTTTTAATTTACAATACAGCCATTCCCCCTTACATTTTAATTAAGGGATTAATTAGCATCTAAAATATTTTTTTTAAAATTATTCTCTCTCAAATTTCTCTTGGTATTTTACCTTCATCTTAGTTATGTTGTGCAACGTCTTCTTTAAACCCACTCTTTTTATATTTACATACATTTCCTTTAGGGTTTTTTATAAATTATAAACATCTTGATTTTTTAGTTTCCCTCCCTTTTAATTTTTCCATCATGTTTTTTTTTTTCAAGCCTGTTAGATCATTGCTGTAAATCTTTCCCATTATCAAAATGAAATTAAAAACGAAATAAGTAATATATAATTAAGCTTTCCAGGAATGCCCCCAGGCAACTACTTTCTTTGCTGAGGATGCGTGGAATACAACCATTTAACATTGGGTAGTACTGCAGGTACACCGCCAAGGAGAAGAAGCTGAAAAGTATCTATGTTGATAGTGATGAGAGAGAGAGTGATGGATCAGGAGAAAGTGCCAACATCACTTGGCGGGACAGAAAGTTGATTTTACAACTTTTTTGAACCACAGACTTGGTGGGGTGTTTTTTTACCACACAAGTGGTTTTTGGTCAGATTTCATGACTTTTTGTACGGTTCCTAAGGAAGGATTCTCCAAACTGTTTATTCCCACACATTATAATCAAATAAAAGTGAAGTTAAGAGCTTGACAAGGTCTATGGAGATTGGAGAACTACGAGACC
>KZ651765.1:239643-250330 GCA_001010745.2 Gerris buenoi
TTTTACTCCTAATTAAGTTCTATTCATATACAAAAATTCCCAGTAATCTAGCAATATGGAAAAAAATCTTATTTATTTGTGCATCAGACAATGCATTTATTGTTATGCAGTTGTATTTTATTTGTTATCTTCAACAGATAATATTATAACAATGTAGAAAAAAGCTTTCAGACTTAATGTTAGTTGAAGCCGGATTCTTTTGTGAAAGAGCGGTTTTGGTCGATGTGTACTTGAAGGAGTAAACAGATTAAGAAGGCTGAGAGGGTGCGACTTCAAGATGAATAGCCTCTTCTATTGTACTTGTCCCTCGATAAGTTTCCCCTAGTACGAGCTTCCTGCCGGAACTGACAAAAAGCTTTCCAACAGGCCGGAAGAAAATGCCTTGAGGAAAAGATGGAAGTGTCTCACCATACCTCGTTTTCTTTCAATGGATTAATCAGTGAGGCAAAGGTTGAAGGTGAATAGAGGTTTTCTCTGAAATGGAACTCCATTCACAGGTCTCTGCTAACTTTTACCAAGGTTTAGTTCAAGTAAAGTAGTTGAATCCGAGAACTAAGACCCTCAATAGGTATTGATAATTCACTTTGTATACTTCATTAAGTTCCAATTTAGTAAAATGAATAATTAACTAGATTCGAAGTGAATTAAACTCTAACCAAATTAGAGATTGGTAAGCCATTGGTAAGATAAATAAAAGAAACAGTATTGAGATAAAGCCATAATTCAATAAACCTAATAAGATAAATCAACTTAAATTCCTTAAGCCTTCATTGATAAGGTAAAATATATCTACTTTTTACGTTTAGTAATAAGGTAATTATTTTGTTATTATACAGAGAAACAGTGTTATTAACTCAAAGTGATTTTTGAACAAGATTTCATTTCGTTTCTGATCGAAAATGTATAATGGTAATAAATTCACTTTTTATACTTTTTTTATAACTGTTCCCCGTTTTTCTATTTTCTTATGAAGAGGGGCTCATTATTTGTTGTAGCCCACGGGCACCGAATACCTTAGGACGGCCCTAGTCATAAAATCTTGAAAAGTAAATATGTAGCGTAGCAATTTTTCACTCACTGTGCTTACACTTACATTGAAGATGATCGAAAACGAGTATGTTTAATAATATAAAATTGTGGTGACAATAATGTTGTGTTATTTTTTATTAGCCTCTTTAATCATGATTATTAGGTATATTAATTGAATTTTGATTCCGAGCTTACCGAAGGTAACGGAAGCTATATGATCGTTCTGAAGAACGAAAAAAATGTAGGTTCCAATTTCAAAAATTCCAAGACAGAAATCCTTTTCATACATCATCCCTGATGTATATATTTTTGGTTCCGTGTCTGTCTGTCGTTTAATTTTTGCGAACCACCATATCTTAAAAACTACTCGTCCAATTTTAATCAAATTTAGGTGGTAGGTCATAATTAGCCCATTGTTGGTCCCATATAAGTTTCAACCTTCTACTCCTATTTGTTTATCATCCACATGCTCACAAACATACAATTATTTACATCTTCAAAAATAATTATCTGATTTTTATGAAATTTTTATGGTTTGTCGAAAGTAGCCTGCAGATAGCACCTGCCTAATTTCAACCTTCTGCGCACTTCAAATCGTACTAAATTAATATGTCTTATACTTCAAAGCCGCATGGCTCACTGACTCACTGGCTGACATTAATGTTTACCCCTTTCAGAAGAGCTAGAGACTTGCGGTTTGCGCCATTCGACGCGCAAAGCCTATATTGTGAACCAAAATAATTATACAAAGTTCACTTTTCCCCCTCCTTCTACCCTTAAAAAAATAAAAATGGCCGACTTGATTTTTTAGCTGGTTTGGGGGCTTATTGCAGCTAAATGGTAAGTCGTATTAGAAACTGGATGGCACAAGTGGTAACTAATTTAAAAAGATCTACAACTTTAGTCCTATGAGTTTTTGTCGAATCATCATCGGTTGTACTTTAGATGGTGATAATTTTGTTATTTTTTGGTTTTATTTTTTTTCCCCCATTTTTGTCTTTGAATAGCCATAGATTCTATAATAGTTGGCCGATATTATTTCTGATTGCGGCGATTGAATCTCACACAAATGCTCTTTAAATTGAGTATATTCTATTTCATTAGTTCATCCTATTTTCTGAGAACATGAGAGTAAACTTTTTCCCGTGCGCCGTGTCACGTGACCACTTTTTTTGGTTGATATATTGTGTCGTATATTATTTTAAAGGCCTTGATATGTAAATTAAAGCTATTTTATTTGTTGATTTTTTAAAAATGTTGTACATGTACTTTCGTACCGATTTATAATTTTTTGTAGGATAAAGGGTTTAAATACTTTTTTGATATTAGGTTTATGTATTTATTAGTTTAATGAATGCCCTTTTGTATTGTTTGTTTTTTAAAAATATAATTTTGGTACCTTAAAGTACAGGGGTACAAATGTTAAAGTTAATCTTTTATAAAATGATGTAAATCGTTGAAAAGCTCTTGCATAGTAGATTCATTTTTGTTATATTCTATTTTGTTTTAGTTTTAGTTTTTAGGGGGGTAAAATTAAAAAAAAACTTTTAATTAAGTTGTTTTAGTCAAAATCATTTTACGAATGTCAAAAACTATAAAGGGGGTTTTACTTGTTTTGTTTTACTTCTTGCTATGCTAGGGGTAGAAAAAGATTGTAATTTGATTTTCAGAAACAGCACTCAGCTAATTGCAGCAGTCAAGGCTTCCTCATTTTCGTCCTTAATCCCTTGACCTCCAGGAGGGGGGAAAAAAGAATTAAGATTGGAACGAGGCTGTAAAACAGAGACAAGAACCCCTGCTCAAGACAGTATCTCGTAATGCTGAAACCTGGAAAACTCGAGTGCTTAGTTAAAAGAGTTTTAAGCTTAACTTTTCTCTAAGTAAATGGTTAGTATAAAAATATGTGTCTAAAACTTTACGAACTTAGAGAGAGACTTCATTTTATAACTATCAAGTAGGGGGATAGTAAAAAGTAGCTACTAAAACTTTTTTCTAAATTAAAAAGAATAATTGAAATTCTCAACTAACTTTAAAACTATTACAATTATAATAATTGATCAAAACCGGAGAAAACAAACATTTATTTATAATTAAAAATAAAATCATTAATTAAAATTTAATTGAAGCAAGATTTTTAATTTGAAAACTAACACTTTTTTGCGTCTAGCATCAATGTACTTTGTACATTTTTCCCTGAAGATATTTTCAGTAGGAGTTTAAAATTAAATTTGAAGTGAAAAAGTTATTTAATGTAATTAAAATTAATAATAAGGTAACGATAAATTTGAATGTCAATAAAATTGAATGACAATGGTTAGGCGTGAAGTCTCACGTAAAAAGGGTGTCGATGGCATTGTGAGCAACAATTAGTAGAGGGGGGAGGGGAGAGAAGTTATATATTTTTTTGACAAAATGGCGCCGAAAATCAATCACCCTAAGTGGTATATATATTTGTAATCTACTCTTCAATACCTTTCATTTGTTACCCCACTCAAAATTTTAAACAAATATTTTTTTTTTCGAGTGACATGAATTATCCGCCATCTTGGATTCCCAGTTTATCAGATCAAGTTGGTAATCTTATTTTTTCTATGGCCCAGCAGACCGCACATTTTTCTATATTTTTGGTAACAGCGGAATTACGATTTGAGGGGGGTGGACCCACAAAATTTCCATGTTTTTTGACAAAAGTTCGCCGATAATTAAACTCTAACCCTAAGTGGTATATATGTATATTTGTAATTTAATCTTCAATACCTTTCATTTGATACCCCACTCAAAATTTAAAGTTGTAGACAAATATTTTTTTCGCGTGACAAGAATTATTCGCCATTTTGAATTTTAACAGCTGATAATTTTGAGTTCGCTATATTTTTCCTGTATGTGCGTCAAAACGATCTTTTATACAGGAAAGTTTCATGCTTTTATCTCTTTTGGTTCAAATGTTATTGGAACCGTACAGAGTGACAGACAGACAGACACAGGAACGAAACTATAAGGGTTTCTTTTTTTTGGTTTTACCAACGAAACCCTAAAAAGGAAAATTGTGAGAATGAACAAGGCTTCATCCCTCAGGATGGACTCACGTATGATAAAAACATTGAACAAGTTAGAGTTTATTCAATATACTTCCTATCACTATATATATATATATTTTTTTTTTTTTTTCACAATTACCAATCAAATTATTAAGTCCAATCTGTTTATTATACTCAATTTCAATACATTCTAACTTCATTCATTGTTCTTTATCAACTCAACATTTCTGCTGAAGGTAAGCTCTAAGTCATAACAACTGTTTTTTATTACTGGCATGATATTTTCCGTCCCTCTCTAGACCTGTATAGTACTTTGGCAACCTTCCACGTTTACTTTTAATCAATATAGAGGCTGAGTTTGTATTAACCAGTCATTTTAAAAGGCCTACGTCCACTGCACTCAAACAGAAGTTATTAAAAAATCACACTGCTAAGTATGCGATGCTAACTACTTATACGGAGTTAGAAAAAGACAACATTTTTTTATAAAAAAAAACAACTACTATTTGTACTTAACGGAGTTAAGGCAAAATTAAAAGATTTTTTTTTTTTTTATCATTGAACGATCATGGTGGTTGATCAATCAAGTCATCATGAAGAGTTGATAGTTAAAGGGGATGCACTGGCTACGTATAACAGGACTTTTCCCTATCTACCCGGTCTACTCAATTTAAAATATTATAAAATAGATCACATCTCTACACAAAACACAAAAACGTGTTTACGCGAGCGTGACGAAATCATCCTGGGCATTAGTAAATTAACATGTGTAACAAATTTTCAACTAAACCGTCCAACTTATACTGAAGTTATAGTCATCAATAAATTTTGTGACGGTCAGTTTTGTGACGCTCGGTTTTGTAAAGGTCGTTTTTTTTTCGGATTCACTCCCGGGCACTAGACCCTGTAACGTGCCATAAGGAACTTCGTTACAAAAATCATATTTTTAGTAGACCTTAGATTAAAATATTAGGACAATTAAAACATGATATGATATAAATATAAATGCTCACACAAATTTTTAAAATGTTTGAGAAAATATAGACATAGAGGCAATAGTATGTATATATTAATTTGTGTCATCACAGAAGAGTGTAACATTGTTATTAGAAATGGCACTTATAGAGTTGTTCTTTTCTTGTATTGCTAAATTGTATTCTTAACCCTAATTCAAATTAATTATAATGGACAAAGTAATGGTTAGGCCACAAAGCAAACACTTTAGAATATCCTTTTGTAGTACAAACTTATATGAATACTCGAATAGTTAACATTGTCTTTTCAAATTAGCAAAACAAGCCTTTTGTTCTCCGATTACCAATTTTGAACTGTTAAAAGAATAGACTAGGTCAAAAGGGAGTGTTGTCGAAAAGCGAACGAAAATCGGATCCTAGTGTATCAGGATGCAGGATGTGTTGGTTTGCAGAGCCCTTTGTACTAGCCGGTGAAGGGCTATAAATCCCTGTTGATTTTGTACTAGCTTCAGTTTCCTTTAGATCCCGTGTAAATGTTGTCTGTTCGTATCGGCTACCCGCACACCTTCCTTCCTCTATTCTTTTTCATTTCTTCCTTGTTCACCCGAAACATGATACGCCCTTTTCACATGGACAATTAAACATTTGAAATAAAAACTTGGGCCTTTATATCTTTATTTATTCACAGTTTACTTTAGGAAAAGGGGTGTTTTTCAATTTTTTTTTTTTTTTTTTTTGTACCCAGACTATTTACAATAACATCCAGATCACGCTAACTCGAAAGTAAATATATTTTATTTACATTTATTATATGTCCTTGACTTCGTTCAAATAGTCGGAGAACTGGCTACATGAAAAATGTTCTCATAAGGTACATGGATAATTTTTATTAAAAAATGAACCTTTGGTGCAGACGATCAAAAAAATGAGTTATTTACGTTTTTGAACGCTTTTTATTTGACGAATAACTTAACCCCACGCTTCGGAGTGGCAGACATGCATTTGTTTTGATCGTCTGCACCAAAGGTTCATTTTGTAATAAAAATTATCCATGTACCTTATGAAAACATTTTTCATGTAGCCAGCTCTTGGTCTAAAAATGGCATGAAAAATCACTTTTCACGCAAGTGTTATATATGTTTATGATCTACTCTTCACCTACCTTTTATTTGATGTGCCATTCAAAATGAAACAAAAAAAAAAAATCCCAGTGACAGGAATTATCCCAGTTAATTAGATCAATTCCTATTTTTTCTATGGCCCGGCAGACCAGAACAGCAGGAATATAGTTGTAGAGCGGGGGGGGGGGAGCAAAATTTTAAGGTTTTTTGACAAAATATCATGGAAAATTAAACACTTCCACATGTGGTATATATTTTTGTAATCTACTCTTCAATGCCTTTCATTTGATACCCCACTCAAAATTTAAAAAAAAAAAATTCAAGTGCAATGAATTATCCGCCATTTTGGATTTGAACAACTGATCATTTTGAGTTCGCTCTATTTTTCCTGTGTGCGCGTGAAAACGATCTTTGATACTGGAAAGTTTAATATTTTTATCTCTTTTGAGTCAAAAGTTATTAGGAATCAATTAAAAGATATTAGAAATCATCAAAGTTTATTAGAACCGTACAGAGTGAAAGACAGCCAGACATAGGAATAAAACTATATAAGGGTTTCTTTGTTTGGTTTTAAAAACGAAACCCTAAAAAATAGTTTTCCTGCCTTTTAATTACAAATAAATAGTGTATGCTAATTGCATGGATTATTAGAGTGGATAAGCTAAAGGAAAAAATTAGTCAGGTAATTGACAATATTCCCTTTGAGCACGCTCAAACTGCTAATAGCAAATTTATAAATAGAGTAGAAATTTGCACAATGTACAATATAGAATATAGCTGTAAACAGAAGTATGGCGGCAATCTAACTGTGATGAATATTATAATAATATTAATATTATTATATTATTATCTTTAATTTTTTTAAACACTGTTAAGGTATTTGTAACAGATTTTATTAGGGTTTCGTAGATCCTTTTCTAAAACCTTATGCTGAAGCTGATGTGTCTATCCAGTCCGTCCGTCAGTATTTGGTTCATATCTCCCTAACCTTTTAAGCTAAATAGATGACATTTTAAATAATGGCGTACCTTTTCGACCCACCCTTAGAAAAAATATAGAGGAGATAAAAATTTAATATGTACATGCGCAATTAGCAATAATGTGGTAAATTCCGATATTTTTATTAATTTTCGAGTGGGGTATCAAATGAAAACTGGTGATGAGTAGGTTACCAATATGTATGTGAATTTATAACTTTTGCATTCTTTATGGGTTTAATGAGTAAAATACACACAAAAGAAATACTCCTTCTCAACCCCCTATAACGCCTAGTATCCGCACACTTTTAAATAATTCAAGCAAATACTATAATAATAGGGCGATGAAAAAAACGGGCGAGGATAATTCCCAATTTTCATAAATTGGATATTAAATTATAATTAATTTACCTTGTTGCCATTACCAATAAAAAAAATATTGTGACCCCCCGCGGGGTCGAACCCCGGGGAAGGGACCCTTTTTATTTTTGGGGACCTTTTGCCTAAATTTGTTTATATTTTTTAAATTTTATATAGAGTAGGATGGGGAAATAAAAAAATGTTATTTCATAATATAATGTAATAACGTAAATATGCTTTAATCTAAGAAAACCTAAAAAGTACCTTGATACAAGTAATTTCCTGTGATTTTTTTTATTTTTTTTTATAGGTGATAATAATATAATTATTAATTACTCGTTGTGATGGTATCAAAAATCTTCATAATTTACTTACTTTATCATATTGCTTTTTATTTTTATTTCTTTATTTTTTTATTTTTGCAATTCTGAACAACTTAAGTAAAATAATATTTATAATATAAATTAATTAAATTATATTAAAGTAATAAAAAGGGGTGTCAAAATAACATTTTATAAATATGAAAAAAAGTGTATATAAACATATAAATTATTTCTACCTAAAATGTTTTAAATAGAAAGACAAAATTAATTTTTCTCGTGTCCATTTGTTTAATAAACCGTATCGGAGTAGAAATTTTATTAGAAAAAAAGCAAGGGGTGTTTTTTTCTGCTTTTACATACATTTTTTTCCTGCGTGAAAACTGGGTTGTTATATCGTATACTACGGACTTCCCAAAAAAAAGGTCATACGAATAAAACGAGCTTTTTCCACTGGCCTTTTTCATTTCATATTTATTGCACTGTTACACAGAGCATAAAAAAAAGTTTAAAAATTAAATTATAATTAAAATTTTTACAACTGAAAGGGTTGGATTGAAGAAGGGAGGAAAAAGCTGTAAACATGATTAGATAACGCGTTTTTTTTCAGCTGTGTTCGGGTTTCGTAGATCCTTTTCTAAAACCTTATGCTGAAGCTGATGTGTCTATCCANGGGGGGGGGGGAGCAAAATTTTAAGGTTTTTTGACAAAATATCATGGAAAATTAAACACTTCCACATGTGGTATATATTTTTGTAATCTACTCTTCAATGCCTTTCATTTGATACCCCACTCAAAATTTAAAAAAAAAAAAATTCAAGTGCAATGAATTATCCGCCATTTTGGATTTGAACAACTGATCATTTTGAGTTCGCTCTATTTTTCCTGTGTGCGCGTGAAAACGATCTTTGATACTGGAAAGTTTAATATTTTTATCTCTTTTGAGTCAAAAGTTATTAGGAATCAATTAAAAGATATTAGAAATCATCAAAGTTTATTAGAACCGTACAGAGTGAAAGACAGCCAGACATAGGAACAAAACTATATAAGGGTTTCTTTGTTTGGTTTTAAAAACGAAACCCTAAAAAATAGTTTTCCTGCCTTTTAATTACAAATAAATAGTGTATGCTAATTGCATGGATTATTAGAGTGGATAAGCTAAAGGAAAAAATTAGTCAGGTAATTGACAAAATTCCCTTTGAGCACGCTCAAACTGCTAATAGCAAATTTATAAATAGAGTAGAAATTTGCACAATGTACAATATAGAATATAGCTGTAAACAGAAGTATGGCGGCAATCTAACTGTGATGAATATTATAATAATATTAATATTATTATATTATTATCTTTAATTTTTTTAAACACTGTTAAGGTATTTGTAACAGATTTTATTAGGGTTTCGTAGATCCTTTTCTAAAACCTTATGCTGAAGCTGATGTGTCTATCCAGTCCGTCCGTCAGTATTTGGTTCATATCTCCCTAACCTTTTAAGCTAAATAGATGACATTTTAAATAATGGCGTACCTTTTCGACCCACACTTAGAAAAAATATAGAGGAGATAAAAATTTAATATGTACATGCGCAATTAGCAATAATGTGGTAAATTCCGATATTTTTATTAATTTTCGAGTGGGGTATCAAATGAAAACTGGTGATGAGTAGGTTACCAATATGTATGTGAATTTATAACTTTTGCATTCTTTATGGGTTTAATGAGTAAAATACACACAAAAGAAATACTCCTTCTCAACCCCCTATAACGCCTAGTATCCGCACACTTTTAAATAATTCAAGCAAATACTATAATAATAGGGCGATGAAAAAAACGGGCGAGGATAATTCCCAATTTTCATAAATTGGATATTAAATTATAATTAATTTACCTTGTTGCCATTACCAATAAAAAAAATATTGTGACCCCCCGCGGGGTCGAACCCCGGGGAAGGGACCCTTTTTATTTTTGGGGACCTTTTGCCTAAATTTGTTTATATTTTTTAAATTTTATATAGAGTAGGATGGGGAAATAAAAAAATGTTATTTCATAATATAATGTAATAACGTAAATATGCTTTAATCTAAGAAAACCTAAAAAGTACCTTGATACAAGTAATTTCCTGTGATTTTTTTTATTTTTTTTTATAGGTGATAATAATATAATTATTAATTACTCGTTGTGATGGTATCAAAAATCTTCATAATTTACTTACTTTATCATATTGCTTTTTATTTTTATTTCTTTATTTTTTTATTTTTGCAATTCTGAAAAACTTAAGTAAAATAATATTTATAATATAAATTAATTAAATTATATTAAAGTAATAAAAAGGGGTGTCAAAATAACATTTTATAAATATGAAAAAAAGTGTATAAAAACATATAAATTATTTCTACCTAAAATGTTTTAAATAGAAAGACAAAATTAATTTTTCTCGTGTCCATTTGTTTAATAAACCGTATCGGAGTAGAAATTTTATTAGAAAAAAAGCAAGGGGTGTTTTTTTCTGCTTTTACATACATTTTTTTCCTGCGTGAAAACTGGGTTGTTATATCGTATACTACGGACTTCCCAAAAAAAAGGTCATACGAATAAAACGAGCTTTTTCCACTGGCCTTTTTCATTTCATATTTATTGCACTGTTACACAGAGCATAAAAAAAAGTTTAAAAATTAAATTATAATTAAAATTTTTACAACTGAAAGGGTTGGATTGAAGAAGGGAGGAAAAAGCTGTAAACATGATTAGATAACGCGTTTTTTTTCAGCTGTGTTCAAACATTAGATAAATCTCCTTTTGAAGGAAGTACTAAGCTATAAAACAGCAGTAAAAGAACAGATGTTAGTTAAAAAAAATATAGGTTTATATATA
>KZ651765.1:253059-278280 GCA_001010745.2 Gerris buenoi
TCTATATATGTATATAAAAGTCAACATATGTGTGTACATATGCATGTTCTTTTATACAAATCTACAGTTTTATTCCGATCTCGATGAAAATTTGCATACTTGACCTTCAAAGCAAGGGGAAGGTAACTGTTTTCATGAATTTTCGAACTATAAATTTTGGTTCAAAGGGTTACGGGGTACAAGAAATGAATACATCATCTTCATGATGCGTATCGTTGAAATGCTCTTTAAGAGTACAGTAATTGTTGTTATGTACAGTTTTGTCATATTGTCATTTAGGAGGGGGTAAATTTAGGATATTTGCAAATTATCTTATCAAAGAGGAGGGGGATATTAGTAGGAGGGATAGAATCTAGATATTCTCGCAGAGTAAAATAATTTGTATGCTTTCCTGGTAGTTTATAAACTTATCAAATTTAAAAACACTCCGTAGCGAAGCACGGGTATCCAGCTAGTAAATAAATAAAATATAATCATGTAAAATTTCACCCTGATACAAGCAGAAGCTGTAGTAGAGTAGGGAAGAGATATATTTTATAATATTTAAATGAATTTGCTGGGTAGGTAGAAAACAGTCCTATTTCAATCCAAACTCCTTTAACAAACATATTCTTTCACTATAAACTCATTATGATCAACTTTTTTCTTATATTCAATATATATTTATAGTAAGACGCTTGCTTTAATTATACAAATAATGATTTTCTTTTAATTTTGCCCTAACTCCTCTAGGTACAAACAGTTCTTTACTTTTAATTTTGTCTCTTTTCTAACTCATGTATAAGTAGTTAACAATGTATACGTACTTAGCAGTGTGATTTTATAATTTATATTTAATAAAAAATGTAAAGAACTTCGTTCCTACCGGGAGTTCCGCGACACCAAACGTATTTTTGATTAACTAATTACCAAGCAAATGCCAAAATTAAGTAGAATATACTTTTGGATGTTCTATAAGATCCAATTATAATATATGAATGATTATAAAGCATGATAGCAAATGAGAAGGAAAACTTCCCTTCAGACCAAAGGAATAGACTTCAGAATAATTTAACTGTTATTGTTTTTCATTGTTTATTTAATTTAAAAATATTAGTAGATTTATCGTCCTACAATGTTAGATTTAACACTCAACATTTAGAAGATTTACAACGAAAAACAACAATGATGCACAAAATGCTGATAGGCGAATTCACAATGATGTTGAATTTATCAAAGATAATAAGTCAACTTAATGTTGTCATTATGCAAAACATATAATTAATTTATGTAAAAAGGCTGGTTTGAGAGGCTAACTCCTCATTATTCTTGTTTAATGATTCAGGTTATTGATTAATGCATAAATTATCGTTTAGGTGTCGGACCATTGCTGGTTTTATTAGCTGCGAAAGATAGCATACGTTAACTAATATTATTATCTTTTGCAAAATTGTATGAAATATGATTGAAAAACGATTGTTTTAAACAATTATTACTCTAGAAAGATTAATTAAAAGATAATAAGTATTGATGGATATCTAACAAATTGAATTCAGAGAATATTCAATACTTATACAGTTCAAAAATGTGTTGTTATACTAAAATCACTGATGTAAGTTGTCAAGGGCAGATTACATTTTAATTTATACTCTCCTGATTTGCTGCAGACTTGCTGGTACACGGTACTTTACTCTAACTTGGTGTTAGAATTAATGAGGGGAATGTGGTTTATGAGCTGAATTGGATCTAATGAGAGTTAGACGATTTCCACCCTTCTAAATTAGGACTATAGTCCTAACTCTTAGGCTGTTCCAAATAACTTAAAACATAACTTTCATAGATACTTTAAGTTGTTTGTAATTAAAATTCGATTTTTAACTAAAGTTACAAAAGGAACGACTGTTAAACATTTGAAAAACAGCTAAGTTTAACAACGAAAATATTGAATAGTAGGAGCTTCAAGGGTAATTAAATAGTTGTGGCTTCGGTCTTCGTCCAATGATAAAATAAGTCATAATTAAAATCATCAATGTTATTTTGATTCGGTCTATAGTCTGTGTTTTAAAACATGATCCCTGTTTAGACTATAGAAGTCGGAAAGGAAAATATTTCGTAAGCAATGATCAGAGATAGAACAGTGGTGAGTCCGGACAAAAAAAAGGAGGAAAAGCTTTATAGCAACAGGTAATAATATCATTGAATCGAATGAAATTAAAACAGTCAGAAATAGATGACACCCCATTCCCTTCCGGATGTTCTCGGAAAGAAGCCTTATGTATATTTTGCTGGCCACTCAGGAGGATGTATAGTATATGGCTAAGGAACACACGGAGCACACCCAGCCTAAGGTGGCTGAAAGATACAAAGAAAATATCCTGAGGCAAGTACGATTACCGATGTATCCGTCATCCGTCTGCAAGCCACATATAGAATGCCTTGAAAAAGACTTGGGGACGATTTCCAACATTAATAATTTATTTAACTAAAAAATAAATAAAAAATAAAAATTGAAAGTGGAGGGGAATCCACTCCTTATTTGGTAAGACTTTTTTATACTAATTTTATTAAATTTTGTAATGTTTTTATAATTTTAAATTTTTATTGCATATTTTCGATTTCTTATACTGTAGATCACTGAAGCTCAGGCTCCCCGAGCGATAGCTTCGATAATAAATACGTAAACCACACCCACCACGGACTTTTATTCCAACTAATCTCCTTCACTCACTTATATATTCTACAATAGGGTTGGGATATCGAAAGAAAATATCGATATTTCCGATATATCGACATCGAGTGAATGAATATCGATATCAGTCGATATATCGGAAGAAATTATCGATATTTCCGATATATCGAAAACCTACCGACTACCCCAGTTTTCACAAATATTTCCTACAAATATCGATATTGCCGATATATCGAAAGATCGATATCGATATAAAATATCGATATTTTTGGGTCCGATATATCGATACCGATATATCGATATCGAAGTCCCAACCCTATTCTACAAGTCCACATAATACCTCTTCTATTACGAAAAATCATTTTATATATTCACTACTACTCAAAATTTAATTAAAATTATTTTGATCTATATTATTGTCATTTTGGATTTGCTCCCGAATATTTAGTATTAGTTGACAATACTCTTGATTATATTAACTAATCTTTTATATAATCGAGTAGTGTCCCGACGACAACGACTCACCTCTAAATGATTTATAACGTTAAAAATTGATGCGCCATAAGCTGGGATTGAACCAGTGACCTCCAGTTCAGTAAGCGAACGCTCTTCCACTGAGCTATGAATGTCACTGACTTTCGAGGCCTAAACCTTTCTATTTAAACAGTATATTATTTTAAACCTTCCTATAAACAGTATATAATATAAAGTATAATTGGACAGCGCGAGACTCATTCATTATAAATATAACTAATTTTTGTCTCAGCTCTTTTTCTTTGAATGAAATTAATAAGATATAACTAGGCATCACGTGGCTCTTTCTGTTTAAGTATAACTGGACACTCGAGACTCATTCATTATAAATATAACTAATTATGTCTCAGCTCTTTTTCTTTGAATGGAATTAATAAGAAATAACTATACATCACGTGGCTCTTTCTGTTTAAGTATAATTGGACAAAGCGAGACTCATTTATTTTAAATATAACTAATTATCTCTCACCTCTTTTTTTCAAATATATTTATTCTGCCCGTTGCCACGGGCCTAACGGCTAGTTACCATGTAAACGGACTATTAAAGGTTATTAATCAATCAAATTAACGAGATAAAAGATATTGATTGTTTTTATAAGCAAACCTAGCCACTTTAAACAGCTTAAACAACAAGAAGATAAGAGGGAAAATTTGATAACCCAACAATTTCGATAATCTACTGTAGGGTAGAGTGTTTTGAGCCTAGGGTGTAAGAAACAACCCATCTCATTAAGGGTGTGAGTGAAGAGAGATCGATTCTACAGCCTACCACATCCTTTCAACTAATTTCTCAAGATACCTCTACAGACCTATATTAATTAAGAACCTTTGTCTAGCTTCTAGAACCCAACTTCAAAACCAATAACTACCTCAGCAGACCAAATACTCAAATTTCATAATTAACTATAATCCTTTATTGGGCATCCAGTGGTCTATCCTCTGGCGAACAAATCAAAAATTAAAAATAGTAAGCCAATTAGTAAGGCTCTTAGCTTCTTAGCGCCCTATATTTGGACGAATGGTAACATAAGTAAAAAATAATGTAATCCCACTAGGAATTGAAAGAGTCGGTTTGGGTCTGTTTCCCCAGTGGAGTGACACTTATTATTATTCAAGATCAAAAAGACGGTTGAAATCCCATATTTAATCATCTACTACTTCGACAAACCATTCAAATTTCTTAAAAATCATATGAGTACTTTAAAAGATTATGGTCTCTAAAAAATTTTATATGCGCATGGAGCAGAAGGTTGAAATTATTACGGTACTAACAGTGGACTAAATATGGCCAATTAAAAAATTATTTATTCAATATATCATGCGCAATTACATTTTTGTAATAGGGGTTTGTGTTTTAATATCGTTTTAGTGAAAACAAATCACTATGCTTCACAACTAACACTGGTGATTTAACATAGTTTTAGAGTTTAAATGATAATTTTGTTTTGGCAACCAAACTTAGACCTCAGCTAAAAGCAAAACTACGTCGCAACAAGATGTAATATAACTTCATGACCACGAGATAAGTCATTACAACTACACGACATGTCCATTCAGACTTAACTACTCTAAAACACACCTTTACAGAATAGAAACTTCCTTCTTAATACATGATCTGCGTAAAGTACGTTCTAAGCAGAACCATCATCTAGCATAATATCTACTAATAACAAAACTTTGAGCTTATTAATGAAGCAAATTTAGGAGGGTTATGTTGTGCTATAGAACTTGATATGTATATATATATTTTTTGCATTGTTTAAACAAATTTTAAACGCTTCTCATACATACAAATAATCTTTAATATTTTAATTGAATAATAGTGACATATTATACAGGGTGTTTGGTCGAAGATGTAACAAACGAAGAGGGCAGATTCTACCCATCATTTGCAACAAAAAACACTATATATACCATGGGTCAATTCTCAATAGTTTCGCCACAATAATTTTATTTGTTATTTTCCAAGGTACGTCCATTTTACTATAAAAAATCGATTGATGCACCTAAAAAAAATATTGATGATAGAGCTAAAATAAAGGTACCGCAGGAAAGAGGAGAAAATTTCAGTTTAGAAAATGTCTATTTCAAATGCCTTAAAGGAGCAAAACATATCCATAAATTTCATTTTATTGTTAATTTTATCAAAAAAATAAACATTTATTTTTGTTTAAGCCTGCCATTTTGCCTGAACGGCATGAGCTATAGTTTGCCAAATTTCAGTAAAACTTCTCCATTTATTCCCCTTCAATTTAAGTACCATAACATTATTAGTTGATATGCAAATTTTTTGATCTATGACTGAGTTTTTGTAAAAATACGACCGTAAAAACGCGTACAGACCACCTTACGTGTTACCTAGAGGAGATGTTTTAATTTTTATAATTACCCTAATAAGTAAGATGAATGAGCGGATTTTTTTTTCACATTAAATTAATGTGGACTTCAGACCATAATGACAATAGGTACATCCTAATTGACCATAGTCAATAGGACTATGGCAATAGGACTCTTATGATATTTGACCGGAATATAATTTATCATTATAAAAATGGGAAGTATTATTATTATTTTTATTTATGTTTTTTTTTCAAACTTAATCATGCTAAATACAATTATTTATTAAAGAAAAAATAAGGGGGTTAACATTGTTAAAAAGAAACACAACACACCCTGTAGAAACAGTAATAATAGGTACTACACTAAGAATAATAATGCTATTGTAGAAATAAGTTTTGTATAGAAAAACATGTTGGACAAATTCTTTAATAACTGCATTTAACATGATTAAGTTTGAAAAAAAAAAAAAAAAAAACTTACGTTGGTCAAATATTTATCATAAGAGTTAACTTTTACAAAGTCCATAGTATATTATGGTCTTTTACATAGTCCATATGGTCAATATGGTCAATTAGGATTGACCTATGGACTGGACAGTCAGCAGTCCTTTTTAATTTAATGTGAAAAAAAATCCGCTCATTCATCTTACTTATTAGGGTAATTATAAAAATTAAGACATCTTCTCTAGGTAACACGTCTGTACGCGTTTTTACGGTCGTTTTTTTTTTTTTCAAAAACTCAATCATAGCTCAAAAAAATTGCATATCAACTAATAGCGTTATGGTACTTAAATTGAAGAAGAATAAAAGGAGAAGTTTTGCTGAAATTTAGCAAACTGTAGCTCATGCCGTTTTGGCAAAATTACAGGCTTAAACAAAAATAAATGTTTATTTTTTTGATAAAATTAACAATAAAATGAAATTTATGGATATGTTTTGCTCCTTTAAGGTATTTGAAATAGACAATTTCTAAACTGAAATTTTCTCCTCTTTCCAGCGGTACCTTTATTTTAGCTCTATCATCAATATTTTAGGTGCAGCAATCGATTTTTTAAAGTAAAATGGACGTACCTTGGAAAATAACAAAAACAATTATTGTGGCGAAACTATTGAGAATTGACCCATGGTATACTATACATAGTGTTTTTTGTTGCAAATAATGGGTAGAATCTGCCCTCTTCGTTTGTTGCATCTTCGACCAAACACCCTGTATAAAAATTATTATTTCCTCTATTTTTTACTTTAAATTTAGGGTCCGTAGGCAAAAACCAAGTCTGTCCGTCCGTCCGTCGCATGCGGGATGTGTTACGGCTACACCTTTCGTCAGATGACTTTGAAATTTGGCATGTATATGTCTTNTAGACAGAAAGAGACACACTCTTGAATAGGGTTAGTAAATAAAGAGCTTGGAAAACCTAAGTGCTTCTTGTATTGCTGAGAGATGTTTTTTTCAAGAAGAAATGTTTTTATGGGACTGGTAGCTTTCCCTTCCTACATGCTACTTCTCCTAAACACCATTGTAACAGATGTGACAACAAATTTAAGGTAAAAAAAACTAAGGGTTAATTTTTTATATTTTTTTTTTGACATCGTGAGGGGTATCATATTAAAGGGTACGTCGAGCTGATTACAAAAATATATAATTCTTTGGTTATAACTTTGATAGGGGAAGCGTAGGCACGTTTAAAGTGGGTGTAAAACATTAATGATAAAAAAAAGTTAAAATTTCGATGGATTTACAGGTTTTGAAGTCCCCTGAGTCCAAAATTGTGTTTCTTAAAAATGTCTGTTAGTCCTCTGTAGTCTGTCAAGACGCGTGGAGCCTAAACTACTGTCTCTCAAAACTAAAAACGAAAATAGTTCCGACAATTTTTATTAAAAAAACTTAAACATTAATCCAAGAAGAGTCTAACCACATACATGTTTCAGCGGGAATAATCTATATAGTTCCTGAAAAATTACCCTTTGTTAAATCAGAAACCAAATTTTACAGTCATATTTATTTAAACCAATAACAAACTCTTAATTTTATCAACTAAAGAAATGTTTTCAGCGTCTTCTGCACCTAGATTCCGTTCCTAGTAACACGGTTAGATGGAACTGGATTTCACAGGTTAAACAGATTCTGAGTGCAGTGGATGCTGTTAATACAGATATCGTAGCTTCAACTATTAGCAACAAGACTATCGACTCTCTACTGCAGACTTACGCTACACAACTTAAACAACAAGACTATGACAGAATACAGACGTCATCATACAGTAACTTATACCGTACATTAAATAGCTTTAACCATATAGACACTTCTTAATTAAACCCCGACTTCAACCTCTCCTATAGCCACCAAAAAATTATAGCCCAAATGCGAACTTCAGGTTTAGGCTTTATGAAGATTACCATCAGAGGAATTCTTCACAAGTTCAAAACAGATGTGCTTTGCACTGTCTGTAATAGGCACGAGGCAGAGACATTAGCTCATTTAATGTTAAGGTGCCCTATATATCAACCTCAAAGAGAAGCCTTTTTGCCCCTAAATTTGGTCAGTAGCGAGTATAGCGATGAAACTAATTTGGCCTCAATAATTGGTGTTACTTCCAGGAAACAAGCGGTGATCATTTTTTATTTTTTTGTCAACATCCTTAAGAATAGATCATTTATTTTAAACGAATAAGTAAGATATTATTTTGAGGTAATAAGTAAGATATTATGTTTACTCAATTGAATATTACAAGTATCTGTGTCGAAGCAGTGTATGATTTGTTACAAGCAGGGTTATGTTTTTACACTCATAGTGGAAAAAAAAAACCGATGTGAGCTATATTATATATATATGTAATATTTTGTTTATGTAACCACTTTGTATAAAGTTACTTAAAACTTTGTATACAAATAAATATATTATTATTAAACCAATATCTGATCTAAAACAAATGGTCTATAGTCTATAGTATTATTATTCATTATTGTTGAACATTTACAGTTTCCTACATTACTTTTATAATTTATTTGCTGATTTGATTAGTCTGGTGGTAGTAAAAGAGTCAATGATAAAGGCATTCATTCTATTGGTACGTGCACAAGATTGAAAATTGAATTGAGCCCGACTCACGCACTTGTACTTTATTCTATTAAAGTACCACGGTGTATTGCAAATGCATGACTTTTTTTTACACTTCCTCATATACGAAGTATATAGACAGAAAGAGACACACTCTTGAATAGGGTTAGTAAATAAAGAGCTTGGAAAACCTAAGTGCTTCTTGTATTGCTGAGAGATGTTTTTTTCAAGAAGAAATGTTTTTATGGGACTGGTAGCTTTCCCTTCCTACATGCTACTTCTCCTAAACACCATTGTAACAGATGTGATAACATGGGTAACTTTATTCCTTCCCCTAAAAACGTCTACGAAGTAGTGGTAATTTTTTACTGTAGGGGAAAAAACCCAAGTAAAAGGAAACTTCTTGTAGTCTGGATTAAAAAATAGACACACCTTTCTTAATGGCTGGTGTAGAGATGATTTAAAAACAACAAAACCTTTAAATAATCCCATCCATTACTTTTCCTGTTGCTTACAGAGCGTAGAAAACCTTAATTTATACTTTTGTAACAATAAAGCTGGATAAAAAAGAATAAAGAAAAGTCATACGTGTATTAAATGAAATAAATTCTTACTACAATTAAAATTATCAAAACTTTTAACGTCTTCTTTGCTAGGTAAAACTATTAAATAATTGTTAAATTAAGTACAATAATTACTAACTGCTCTTCTTAGGGGAAATGTTTCAAAATATCTACTTAAAAATTAATGTCCTACCATTAAAAGATATTACTTTGAAAATTTTAATTAGATAATAATTTTTATGTGATCATTTAAACTAGCATTCTTTTACATGGAGTGTCATTTGAATATTTAGTAGACGAGTTTCTTCTTAGGAAAAATAGATTAATCAAATTAAGTATATGAATAAAAATACATAATTTCGTTGTCTCAATTTTCTCCAAAATTGCTTAATACTAGTTTTACTTTCTCAAATACGTATAAATAGAAAGTATTGTGGTCACGAAAAATCGATTTTAAAGAATTTAAATTTTTAAAGTGTCTGTCTTTTGTCCATGAAAAAGAGTGGAGCTACATAATTGATTTAAATGAAACTGCGGTGTACTCGTATAGTAGAGAAAATCATACCCAAGGGAATCGATTCGCTGTCCTCCAGAAGCTCAATATAAACAGATAAGAATACATTTGACTTCGCTTGAAATTAAAACAGGTCCTCATGTAAATGAAAATGTTTAATTAAATAAGAAATGTTGGTATTTTATAGCTTTTTTCAAAAGCTTTTAAACAATGTATATATAAGTGAAAATGTGCATGAACAGTTATACCTATTTGCAGGAAAGTGTTTTGGAAGGATTTATTGGCTGTTAATTGATAAACGTAAGAACTTAACAATTAAATGTTGTGTAAATATGTAGCTTATCTTAAAAAAAATGACAAACTGCCTCTCTATGTAAATTAAAAATTTTTAACAATGTCTTCCGCAAACGGCACTCATGACAGCCTTATCAAGGTTAAAACCTAGTTAATAAACAAATTTCAACTAACGTAAAGAAACATTAAGTGATATTCTTTTAACTATTTCATGTTTCGATTTAATAATAATTATGTATTACAATGTATTACAATGTATTGCGAAGACTCAAGCTTCACTATAATTTGTGAAGGAGATTCATTTATCATTTAATATTATTATGTATTTGTGTAAACAACTGTAACAGGTCACTGTCACTGACTTTATTCACAACATGTATTTATTTAGCAAAGTTGAACATCTGGTTGACAAATGCTTGGTTTCATCTATGGATCAAGTTATAAGTTGAAGTAAAGTTTAAAACTTAGTAGATTGCTGAGAATGACAGACTTTAGGACAAACAACTAAACACAATATAAACTATTTTCCAACATCCCTTTTAGTTAAAGTACTTAAAGTTAAAATGGGGTCACGATTTCTAAATGTTTCTCTATTCCTCTCCAAGTGGTCTCATACCACTTTACACATTGTTTTTCTAAAGCCAAAACTTTGTGTTATTAAATTTAAAATAAAGCCGTATTATAGGTGCACTTATATAAATAAATGTTTTAATATTTAATGCGATAAAGTATGTTATTTATGCAAAGATTCTATAAATAAAATGTATTATATAGTTTTATAAATTGGAATACCTAAGCCTTCCACAGGCTGTATATTTATTTATAGAATTAAATAAATAAATAATACCTATATTGAAAAATCGAATAATAAATACTTACCATATTTATTAAAAAAATATAAAAATACGGTTTAATATATGTTAAACATATTATATTAAATAAAGATATCACCAACAAAAAGTAACTTGTCTACATATTATATTTTAAAATGAGGAAGGAGATATTTTACTGTATATTAATGACCTGTTCCCTTAGTCCTATCCTCCCTCCCCTTATCTATTATTCATAAGGGCTACAGAAGTATATACGTAGCTTTTTGTTTATGTGATAGCAGTTGAAATTTCACTTTCGCACCCTACTGAATAATAAAGTGTATCGTAATTAGCTTTTGCATAATTGAATCACAATTATGCAAGTTATATAATATTTTAGATTTTCTGGGTATTAGATTGTTTGCGGATTTATCAATCAGTTTAATATTATTAAACTTTGTAAACTCATTGAGTTCAGTTAGGTATGAAGTTCGGAATTCTTAAGTTGTGGCCGACATTGATTGAAATAGGTCGAATGATCTTTAAGTTTAGCAATTATCGATGGTAAGAACTCCTTCAATTTCGAACCCACTGTCTTCAAAATTGAGCTGTTGAGTAATTCTACATTGAGGTTAAGCAGTAAAACCCCGTCCCATAGACAATCCCGTTCTTCACAATAGCTTTTATCACGGCGAACCCTACTTTTAACCGCAAGCTGTCATCCTCAGCACCTTTGACTGGTAGTCAAGTTCACCACAGTTCAGTTTGGCTATATACACTGGCTCCTTGTTCCATCTCTCAATGTACTTCTACCCCCGCCGGAGATTCCCAGATCAGAGCCCGGATCAGATTCGGACATTCGTCCAGACCATGTCCAGCACTGAAGATGTGACCACTTACGGTTGAAAGCGGGTATCACCTAAATAAATGCTACTTTTGAGAGACAGTATTTTCCTACATAAGCTCAATAACTAGGGTGACCATACGTCCCGTTTTGGCCGGGACAGTCCCGTTTTTTTAATCTTTTGAAGGCGTCCCGACGGTTTCCAAAAATGTCCCGTTTTCAGGAAAAGGGACATTTTATCCAGAAGATCTGGATAAAATGAAAAACTGTCCCGTACGCCATGAGACGTTTTCAATGTTAGTAAATATTTATTCAATTGGAGTAATTATCAATTTAAAGTTATTATCGATTCAGATGATTCGTCACTACCGAAATTTAAGCCGAACTTCTTCGGCTTTAAATACTTTAAAATTGGAGGGAAAAAAAATCCGCCTCGAATTCTAGGTTTACTGATATTTTTAAAAAGTTCCTAATATTTTAAAATCGGGAATTTTAAGATATATGTAATTCGTACCTTCCTATTTTTATGTTATTTTACCATAGTAGTTTTTTCACTTTTTTTAAAAAATTTTATAAAAATTATTATTAGTTCTGACTATTGAGAGTAAACAATTTTTACTAAATTGTTTCGTATTTTAATTCTAACTTTAATTTTGTGAAAATTAAAATAAAAATTTGCCTGTAAAAATATGCAGTTATTTTCCCTCAAATCCCCCCCCCCCCCAGTTATTTCTTTGTCCCGTTTTGGACAAACTTACTTATGGTCACCCTATCAATAACTCTTGTATGGATTATTGCAGTTATATTTAATTTTATACTAGGCATCGAGTGGCTTTATTATTGAAGCAATAAATATTGAATATAAAGAAAACATTAATTCATTATGTGACATAGTTTAAGGGAATGACTGGAATAGTGGAGTATACGTGTCTTCCTACTTGATCCAATAAAGAAGATCACAACTCCTTATAATTATTCTTATAAATTTGTCACATTACTATACAATAAGCTCTGCTTGTATCCAGTTGCCATTATACATGCCGGTTTAAATCGTAGGTCAGACGCTATGAAGTTTTATGAAAATATATTTCTTAGAACGTAAGATATTGATAGAAATTAATTTTCTTTCTTTAAGACGTTTAAATACAATTTTAAAGATTTAACAATCTTTATAACTTCGTTCGTAGCGGAGTCACTGTTTATTTTACAAAACCAATGAATAAGATTTTTTTTGTTTCATTGAAAAGATGAAGGTAGAACCTTTTTCCTTCCTAAAATTCAAATTTTAATTTTAAGCTCACGCATACGCGCGCCTTAGGCGGCTTTCACACTGCGTACGAGACCGAATGAGGCCGATTCAGTTTGAGAAGCAAATACATGTATTAACATGGGTCTATTCACATTCAACGCTGAGTGAGACCGGACCGAGTGAGACTGAGCGAGACCGAAATGACTCGGGCGTTTCTTTCGAGCGTTTTTATTAGCTAAGCGCTATTATTAGCTAAGCGTTTTCAGCGACCGAAAACGCTTTTCGGCGGCCGAAAACGCTTAGCTAACAAAAACTCTCGAAAAAAACGTCCGAGTCGGCTCGGTCTCTTCTCAGTCTCGCTCGGGCCGGTCTCGATCGGCGTTTAACGTGAATAGACCCATGCTCGCAAGCAGTGTGAAAGCCGCCTTACGCGCGAAAGTTAGGACTTAGGACGTAATTATATATAATATAACTTAACCAAGAAGCCTGAGAATTAATAAAAGAAACTTGTATATCAAATTTCAACTAAATCAGTCAACTTTCACTTATGTTAACGTCGCAAGCGTCAACATTACTGCCAGGCAGGGTGCGTTTTCTTTTTAAATGTAAGTAGATAGCCAACGCTCGTTTCAATGATTGAGAGTGTTCGATGGAGGTCTTTCTAAGGAATTTTGAGTTATATTTTTTTTACTCCTCTCAATTCTAAAAAAGCATATAAAAGAGAAAAAGGAGAAAACATATGGTTAAAAAAAATGGTCTGTTCTAACAACTTTTTCCTATTTCACATGCAATTGAACGCTGTCATACAACATAGTGTAAAACAAAATCAAAGTCTAAAGATTCTAGACATTAGTCACGGTTGAAACAATTAATGGGTTTGCTCTTAGGTTGTGGCACGTGAAGTTCATCTGTAGGGCTGATAGGTATAAAGTTCAGAGGAATAGATGTGTGGGCTTAAACTAACCAATATATCACCGTCCCTTCCCTTGTCACTCAACGACCTTAGTCCCTGACCACGTGCCCTTACCACCAACACTCCTCACACTTTATTAATAACAAAATGCAAACCTGTAGAGTAAAGAGAATTTAACAAACCGTGCAAGCCTTGGGATCTACAAACGTATATTGTCTTTAAGCTTCAAATTCCTCTAAAACTCTCAATCGAAACCGCAAGTCTCTAATCAAACTCTAATAAACTTCGAATCTATCTCTCGTATATCTTTGATTGAAATACTTGAAATTGGAATTCAATTAATTCGCATTATTGATTTATCTTTACTTGTTTATCTTTCTAACTATTGCTCACACTTTGAAATTGATTAAAGGTATATGTTCAATCAATAATACCTTTATCACTCGTATAAATATTCAATTTTTGGAAAATTTTGTTTCTCTTTTGAAAGTATTCAAAATAATAAACCATTTTAAAATTCACAAACACAAAAGTGCTATCCTCTTATTAAGTGATATATTAGTTCCGTGCCTATATAGTATACCAGACGCTATTCGTTCCCTTATAGTAAAGTAATTTTTAAACTAGAAGTAATTCTGTGATCTTGTTCACAACCAAGGAAATATTGATTAGTTTAATAGTCCACTGCAATTGGACATATAAACGGTAAAACAACTTAAACTTAGAGCTCATTGAAAAAAAATCAGACATTCAATCTAGACATTAGATCAACCTAGCTTAAAATTTACATCATTTTACAAAATGTTTAATAATGTTGATTGGGACTTAAAAAAGAAATAATAATTAATATAAAAATTCCATTTTTCAAAACTGGTCTTATTTTTATTTTTATTTTTTGGTTTCAGTATTCTTCACCTGTTGTACCTATGTGCAAAATTTGGGGTAGATTGAATGGCGGTATAGGGTTCAAAATTGGGGTAATAGGTGTGCGATGAAACTTACAAAGCAAATAAATTTGACGCCATTTTGTTTTTTTTTTATTATTATTATTTTGGTTTCTGTATTCTTCACCTTAGTTGTTTCTATGTGCAAAATTTGGGGAAGATTGAATGACGGGAAGTGGTTCAAAATTGGGGCAATAGGTGTGCGATGAAACTTAAAAAGCAAATAAATTTGACGCCATTTTGTTTTTTTATTATTATTATTTTGGTTTCTGTATTCTTCACCTTAGTTGTTTCTATGTGCAAAATTTGGGGAAGATTGAATGACGGGAAGTGGTTCAAAATTGGGGCAATAGGTGTGCGATGAAACTTAAAAAGCAAATAAATTTGACGCCAGTAAAAAAAAACTAATAATCGTGAAAAAATATTTATAAATTAAAATCTATAAGATTTTACCCCCCGAAAAGGCAATAAGTATCCCAGCCTAATAGCCATAAGTAAATATGGCTATATATAGAAACGTTATTGATTATAAGCTTAAATGTACATATATGTACAAAAAAAACTATTTAAATACATTAATTTTCTCAAAAACTAAAGAATGTTAAATATGTTTAATAAATAAGCTGATTAGATGTTTTTAGTTTTAAAAATTAGGTCAATACTATAACTATTTCACTCAACACATAGCAAAAATTTCTCCATTATGAAGGCTCTACGTGGAATATTGAAACTATACTAATTTAAGAAATAAAAGTATGTTTTTTGTTAAAAAAAAAAAAAAAACGCAATAAAAGTATATTTCAGTTTGGATTTATATTATTTAGAAAAGGCAATGAGCTACTTAAAATTCAAAGTCGTACCTCTGTTTGCAGTAATGTTCCCAGAAAAAATTCAAGTTTAGAGCTAACCTGGCATTTGGCATTTTTATTCTTATACCTTCCTCTTTCTTCTATTCCTGCTAATATATACATATTTATTTTTATCCCAGTAATTTCCAACCTAGCAATTTTAAAAATTCAGTCAAACCTTTTTAATTTTTTTTTCAAATTTCAAACAAAATTGTTGATTTTCTTCTCTTTCTCTTCTTTATTTCATTTTATTTTTTTAAGCATTATTAAATAATTTCTTTGTTAAAATAAAATAAAAGTTTTACTTTTTTCCATTGCAGTTTATTATTTTATTAAAAGGTTTGAAGTCATGTCTTCATTTACTAGAACTCGAGAAAATAAAAAAGTACATAAAAAACTCCGTTGCCTCAGTAAAAGAGAGAAAGAGAGAAAAGAAAACACAAATAACTTCTTCCTTGAAGTTCTTTTTGTTTAAAAAAAATTAATAAATAAAAGGAACATCTTGCTCTCTAAAAGTTACACCTTTTCCTAGAGCAATTCTGCAAGCTTTTAGTTCTAGGAAGCATAAGTACGAAAGGAAATCTACCTTAAAAGAAAAAGAATAGGTAAATACATTGTCCATGTGTTTATACAAAAGCTGCACTATTTAAACTGGCTTAAGAAGACTATTTATACTATAAGTAGTATTATAAAATACTCGAATAAGTTAGGATCTTTAGAACGACTGTAATAAAATGGAAAACTAGGTAAAGAGAAAGTATTGTGATGGCGCGAAAATTCGATTTTGAGATTTTGATGGATTTACACGTTTTGAGGTCCCCTGAGTCCAAAAAAGTGGTTTTTAAAAAATGTCTGTCCGTCGTCTGTCTGTCGTCTGTCGTCTGTGCAGACGCCTGGAGCCTAAAATACTGGGCCGATTTTGACGAAATTTGGCATACACGTTCAGAAAAATCATACCCCGAGGCGAAATCGAGAAATGAATTTTAACTCCAAATTTGAGGCCCTTCCCCCCAAAAACTCTGAAAAAACACGAAAAAAAATTATTTCTCGAAAACGGTTCCGACGATTTTGATTAAAAAATTCTAAAATGTAGTCAATTTAAATACGAATCTAATGATATAAGCCGTTTTCCCGGGAAAAATCTAGTTCCTGAGATAATAGCTTAAAACGCGGATGGAGAGAGCCCGGGTTCGATTCCCCGCCCGGGAGAAGTTATTTTTATGATATTTTTGATGAAATTTCCAATAGAAATTAAATGTACATATATGAGAAAGTTTGTCCGAGTTGTCTCGGACCGATTTTTATATTACATTGTTATTCTTAAAAAATAAATAATTGCGTGGTAGAAATTCTCTATTTAATTTGAAACTTTAATCGTATCACTTAGTAGATGCTTACATATATTAGGACGCTAGGTGAACATCGCGAGCATGGGTCACCCAGTGTGTGTCGTGCACTGAAATAACAACATACAATAGAGAATAGAGTACAACTCATTCAAACTTTCTCATATACGAGTTCATAATTACTTAGCCCAATATTTTCTATTTATTAGATTTTGTATGTATATTTAATAATTATTATACATTTCATCAAAATGTATCATAAAAATAACTTCTCCTGCGCAGGGAATCAAACCCGCGGGCACTCTCCGTCCGCGTTTTAAGTTTTAAGCTATTTTCTCAGGAACTAGATTTTTTTTTTCGGGAAAACGACTTATATTGTTGGATTCGTACTTAAATGGAATGCATTTTAGAATGTTTTAATCAAAATCGTCGGAACCATTTTCGAGAAATATTTTTTCTCGTTATTTCAGAGTTTTTGGGGGGTAGCGCCCACAAATTTAAAGATAAAATTCATTTCTCGATTTCGCCTCGGGGTATGATTTTTCTGAACATGAATGCCAAATTTCGTCAAAATCGGTCTCATAACGTGTAAATCCATCAAAATCTAAAAACCGAATTTCCGCGCCATCACAATACTTTCTCTTTATATGAGAAAGTAAAAAAGCGATTTTCACAGCTAACAAGAAAATTAAATTTAAATCGGACAACTTGTTTTTAAAATAATAGTGTTTGAAAAAATGTCAACGGATAGTTACGATACGAAACATATTCCGTCCGAACATATAGTGCCTGAATCGTATATTGATAGTCTTGGGAACAAAATCTTTCTTCAAAGTGATCACCATGCTTTCAATTCATTACTTTCAGTAAGCCTGAAAGTAAATAGAGAATAAGTTATTTACGAACACGTATTTCAATCGTAAACTAAACAACATCCCAAAAGGATAAAGGAGTTCAAACTTTAGCGTGATGTATGGTCGATGAACTACAGAGTTAACGATTTGAGGTTTAAACCAAGGCAGGAGGTTCTATACATATTTGATGCAAACTAAACCAAAAAGCAAAGTGATGCTTAAACTTGATCTTCTAATATAGGAACTCCAGGATGCTCTTGGAAACTAGGACAGTAACTCCGCACCAAGGTAACCCTTTGTCAAGCAACTCCACATTAATCCTATGGATTACGCCACTCCAAATAGGCTTGGATTGCCAGGATATTGTATTAGTACAATAGCAATGCTACGTTGTTACCTCTCCAGATCGATACATTTACCTAAATTCTAAGACTCAGTATACCAGGAATGTCACAGATAATTATTACACTAACATTTAATCATTAAAAACCTCCATTTATAACCGTTTGCCTAATTACAAAATTTAGAAATGAGCGAGAATTATCCATTTATAAAGAGAAATATATAGGTAAGAAAATATAATGTAAATGAATTTAATTTAATAATGCTAAGACCTGCTTGACGCAGTTAGATGAAAGTGATTTTTTACAATTACTTTACTTAACAGATTTTGTATTTAAAAAAGCGGGAGCCTAAGTGCTAAACACTTCCGCTTTTTTAAATAAATATTTTAGATTATTTAACCTCTATAATAGAGACCTCTCTATTACAAACTTTTAGATGCATACTTTACAATACTTAATAAAATTTCTTTTTTAAGTAATTTCATTCATTCCTGATAATTTTATATATTTTTTGGGTGTTAATATTTGCTTGGAGGGATGTATATAGTTTTTTTCCCCTAAGATTTATCAATTGTTCTAAACAAATAATTTAATCAAGTGAAAACATTTTAAAATTTTTGAAATTAATTATTTAAATAATACCATCTCAATTTTTGATTTAATAAGAAATAATGCTATAACTATTTTCTTTTGAGTTGTTTTATAATTCCATAGATATCTCTTAAATAAGTTCGTTGAAATTTCTAACTTTTCTTTTACCTCTGGCATTGCTCGAAACGACTCTTTTTGAAAAGCAAAAAGGAAAGGCCAATAAGGATTTGTAGAAAGCTTATCTTTGAGAAAGGATTGGACTCAGGTTTGGAGGGGGGGGGGGATGTTATGGGCGAGGCCCAAGGTAAAACGAGACTAAGGGGTACCCTTCTAAACCCTCATCCTATTTGCCTAAGTAACCCTTGGTCCAGGATCCTAATGGACAAAGTTAGACCTAACAATCCAGAACCCACTAGTAAATATATATATATATATATATTCACTAGTGGTTTCTGGATTGTTAGGTCTAACTCTACTTCACCTCATCACTACCTCATTATTTACTTCTTACGCAGAATCCTTTCTCTCGTCTCAAGATCTCACCCGCATTTAAAAAACGGCACCAGCATTAAATTTGATGAGACCTATAAATGGAATTATTCATCGAGGGTAATTTAATTAGATGAACAAAATGAACAAAGCTTCTGGACACACTTTAATTCTTTAAATTTTCCAATTAAAGACGGAAACAACACAATCACATATCCTCAAAAACATTAACACTGTATTCTTAGGAATTATTATTATAGTGTGAATTTAAGTTATCTTAGGCAAGTTCACTTATAACAAGAACTAAACCCTGGCAGTTGATCGGGACTATAACCCAAAAGAAGAAGAAGAAGAACTAAAAGGTTTAATGTCAAAAAAGGTGAAAATAAAAATTAGATAAGAGGTAAACTGTATAGATAGAGGCGTTAACTGGCAGATCAGTTTAAATCTGTAAAACCTTAAAGTTTTTATTGATACATTAAATGTGAACCTAGGTGTACAGGTAAAGTTTAATGTGTCCATTTAAGAAACCAATATCTTACGGGAAGAGGTCATACATGAGTAGGGGAAATCAAGTTCATTAGCTGACTTAAGCTGAACGAATTAATAACAACAGATCAGAAATAATTTAATAGATATTAGGATAGGTGAACTCGCGCGCTAACAGTTTTTTATATATTTAAAATTGTCATTTTCCGTAAAATAATATACATACAAAGCAACATTTACTACTTTTAAGTCAAATTTACTTTAATTTGGAATTTAGTAGTCAAGTCAAAATAATCATCTGAATGATCAATACAGTAATTTTTCGAATTTTTATTTTAAATTTTATTCATATTTAGCCCTGGAATATACATGAATATGAATAATTTATTTTATATGCTAGACCTATATACAGGGTGAATATGTGTCTTTGAAATTATTATTATTTTTTATTTATTTATTTTGTTTAAATCTTTCTGATTTATATGATATGATCAGCTAATATTTTCCGTAATAAAATCATTACAGAGATATAAACTACTTTCTCCAATTTTAAATTTTTCCTTTCTGTTAATACTATGATCTTTCTACATTACGTTCTAAGTCAGCACTGCAAATAAAAGTGAACAAAATAAGCTTTAGTAAATACAAATGTTAAATAAAGTAAATTTTTAAATTAAATATTGATCCTGTTAAAATAACGTAGAAATTCGATATTTTTTTGTTGTTTTGAGTATGGTTATGGCACTGCCGTATTTCAAGACTACATTATGCGCTACTGTTTTTGGCGCAGAGGGAAGTACAGAATTTAGTCGGGTAAGGAAGCCTTGTCGCACTAGAGCAAGAAAGGTGGAAAGCTTATCCTAGGAACAAATTGAATTGAATTACCAAGCCGAGCGGTAAGCGTTCTTCCTAGCCACTGGCATACCGAACCAAGACCTTTTTAAGGTAAAAGCCCTATGGCCCTCGCAACCCAACCAACTTATTTCCTCTTTAAATTTATTTTCCGGGCGTTTTGTGGAAGGGGGAAGGGAATCTGACGGTAAACGAGATGGATTTATTTATTGGGTCTTTCGTTTTTTTTCGTTGGTTAGGGGTACGAGAGGAAGCATGGGGGGCTTTAACCCCCTAAAATGTGAAGCCCCCACCCCTTATTTCACTTTAACATGAACTACTTTCCACACAACCTCCTCCTCCACTATTTCTAACCCACTTAAGCATTCCATAAATACATCTCAACTCTTTCTGTGACACTTTTTTATCTTTTTTTTTATTCGAAACACTCAGAAAATAAAGTAGATGGAATCTATTGAAAACATCTTTCTAAATTTAAGAAAGGGTAGGAAAAAAAATAAAAAATAAATAAATAAGTAGAAAATACATCCTTCTAACATAATCAAATCTATATGTTGTTCAAAGAATATTCCAGTACCATTGTATATGAAGAAATAAATTGAAAAAATATGTTCAATACTACATGATATAACTATGTTTTGAACCAAAAAAATATCAATAAACATCTGTCCTCTTTTGTAAAGGAAGAAAAAAATATATAACGTAAGTACATTTATATATAAAATATAGATATTGGGTTGGAAACCTTCAAGAGAATTTGTTATAAAGTTTGAAGATACTAAAAAACATATTTCACAAAGTAAGCTTAAACATAAACTAGAATTATTGTTGTTAAGAAGGAAACAAATAATTCTTCTTTAGTTGGAATTTTTATTAATAAAAGCAATAATTATTTAGCATTAATTAAAAAGTAATTAAAAAATTTCCCATCATCAATATTGGTGTACTATCGAGGATTTAAAGGGTGTTAAGTGTTAAACAGCTTGGTTTTCCGGTGGAATCCGCGTCTCGAAGGGGGTAAAGTCCGACGTTTCGCTTCCACTACTGGAAGCATCTTCAGGGGTGTGGTGCATCGTGATGTTTACTTGAAGCAACAACAAGACATACTGACAACTGGAGAGAAGGACGGCGATTTATAGTTGCTTTCTGGAGCGTAGATTATACCTAGATTCACTGGGAGTTTCATCAGTCAGGGATATCCTTTGTCGGGATGACGCAATCGGGCAGGTGTCGCCTTTGTCGGTGTTCCTTTGTGGAGCGGGTGATGTTTGAAGTCCAGAAGTGACCNGCAAAGTCAAATGCATTTGAGGCAACTGTATTTGGTTTGCGGCAATTATTTTTCATTATTTTATCTTGTTACTGCAATAAGTAGGGTTTAGTTACGCCGGTTTAGTATCCCCAATTATAAATTTTTTGCGGATACTAATTTATAATTGTTGTTACTATTGTTTGTTTTATTTATAGTTGCGGTAAATAAGTGAATATTGAAAATCTTAACCTTGTAACCGCAACTAATGAATTAGTTGAGGGCTGAAGTATCCGAAATTAAATTAGGTGAATACAGTTGACGCAACTATATGTTTGGATTTTACATAAACTAAGTTGACAACGCATGACTTTCAAAATAAAGATTATTACATTTATTAGAATAAAATTAATTTTGCTTCCGAGCTTACCGAAGGTAACGGAAGCTATGTGATCTTCCTGAAGAACGAAAATTTTTAGGAATCCGACTTAAAAAATTTCAAGACAGAAATCCGTTTCAGACATTAGGGATCATTTTTGGTTCCGTGTCTGTTTGTCGGTCTATCGGTCAGTCGTTTAATTTGTGCAAACCACTATATCTTAAAAACTTCTCGTCCACTTTTAATGAAATTTGGGTGGTAGGCCATAATTAGCCCATTGTTGGTCCCATTTAAGTTTCAACCTTCTGCTCCAAACCTACCTACCTTCTGTACCTATTTGTTTCTCTTCCATATGCGCACAAACATACATTTATTTACAACTGTAGCTTCAAAAGTACTTATCAGATTNCTTGGCACAGCTACTAACCAGCGGCTTCCAGGTCCGGGAAAGAGTGAATCCATCCTCTCTGTTGAAGTTTTCCGGCTGTTTCTCGATCTCGATAGCCTCTCGCACTAGCCTGTTGTGATACCTGTTGACCGAAGCAAGCACTCGAATGTCCTCAAACTTTATGAGATGGCCGGTTTCATCCGAATGTTGTGCAATCGCTGATCTATGGTCGTTGTTCTTCACTGCTCTCACGTGTTCTTGAAGGCGGGTGGAGATCAATCGTCCGGTTTGTCCGATGTAGTTTTTGCCGCAACTGCAAGGGATTTGGTAGACGTTTGGAAACGTCGGACTTTACCCCCTTCGAGACGCGGATTCCACCGGAAAACCAAGCTGTTTATTACGAGTCTACCCGCGGAAGCCTACGCACCAAGGTGTTAAGTGTTGTTTTAAACTCTTAAATATAATAGATTGTCATGTTACTACGTCTGATCGGATGGAAACAAATAGGATTATCTACTATTAATTCGTTAACTTTAAATAAAAATAGCAATTGCTGTGTATGTATGAGAGAAAGCTATTTTTCAGAGACATCAAAATGGTTTTGTTAGCAGAATCATTGTTTTATCAATGTCTTATGAAAGAAGGAATGGCTGCTCGAAACTGGATACAGACTACTGAAATACTCAGTATATTTTATTTTCCTCACAGAGAAATATTAGCAATTATCCCAGGTGTGTTCTATCAAATGTTAACAACAAGAGGTATTGTTTGAAAAGCAAAGAAGGTAGAGCATGCGATAATTACACGAGGGGCACCGAATTAATCAAAATTCAAGCGTACAGCCCAGGTGTGGATACCTCACACAGGCTGAGAATAATTAAGTTTTGGGCTTCCCAGTGTTAGGATGGAATTGTGAGGGTGATACCCAGAACAAAGGCCCTGTATTTTCATCAAACTTGTCATAGCCCTTGAGTTTCCAAATTATAAACAAGGGTGTACCCATGAATAAGGGCAAAAGGTAAATTATTAACAGTAATTACGGTAAAAGGCAAACAATGTTGGTAATATTTTAACACGTCTAATCATTTATTTAATTTGTATATTAATGTCCCAACTGTCATCTGATATTTTAAAAGCTACAAACACATTCAGTTAACGGGTGTTTCAATTTTTATATTACTAAATAAAAGATAAGTTAATCGAAAATGTTTTGAATGGATTTCAAGCTTTATCAATAGTAATAGTAAAGAATATAAAAGTTAATACACTAATTTATTCCCAGTATTATCATAAAAATCTTCTAGTATTAAAAAATATAATAAAATAGTTTTTTTTAAGTTTATTAAAAAAACATATACATTTTAAATAAAAATTATATAATATAAATGTACATATTATGTACATATTTATATGTATTTTAAATAAATAGGTAAATTTTGCATCTAACCAAGATTCTGATGACCCAACTTTATTTATTCAAAATTTGCTCAACCAAAATTAATTTCAGGCATCCAGGAACATTTTTGGTCTAGTTTGTCTACCTGTAATTTTTGTGAACACCCATATTTTGAAAGCTACTAGTCCATGAAATTTGGATTATATAACAAAGTGGGCCATCATTGTATTACTTCTAAAGCCTCGTCCAGACTGCCGAACCGAACAGAGGGAACGAGCAAGCTATAGTCTCTGCGTATGCTCAGTTTAAAGAGTTGCTGCTAAGTTTCCGCCTGCGCATCTCAAACTAGGCATGCGCAGACAGGGCCGTATTTACAGGGGGGCTTGAAGGGCTATAGCCCAAGGCGGCAAGTTTTGAAGGGCGGCACTTTTGAGCTGTGATTTTCGAGGCGGCAACCTTAAAAATTTAAGGTTAAAGGGGCGGCAACCTCACTTGCTGTCAGACGCATACACGAAGCGCGAGGGCCGAGGCTTTAGTGTAGAGAAGTGGTTCTTAACCAGGGGGTCGCCACTTTTTTTGGAAAACTAAAAAAAGTTTCAAAAATTAGCGCCGTCCCTGTTTGGGTGTCTGGGTTAAAATTCCTATAGTCTCTTCTCCGCGGTTTTCCATATAGTTATATTAATATCGGGAGCCCGGTACGTCCTTATTTTTTTCCGACCCGGGTAGCCACCAGAGCCTCCTGTAGCGCATTCCTCCAACTTATTTTTTTTTACTGAATTTTAATTTTTCATTTTTTGCTTCCAAGCTTACCGAATGTAACGAATTGTGTTCACTTTTGAGAACGAAAAAGTTTTGTCTCCGATTTTAAAAATTCGAAGTCAGAAATCCGTTTCAGACATCAGGAAACATTTTTAGTTCCGTGTCTGTCAGTCTGTCGGTCTGTGTATCCGTGAATCAAGAAACCTATGACGATAACTTGAGTGAATGTCGACCGATTTAATGAAATTTGGTAGACATGTTCATTTTACCAATGCTCAGGACGAGTTCGTTGGAAAACGATATCCGTTCAAGGTTCACGCGCAACGCTCGCGTAAAAGTGAACTTCAAATTTTAAATTGGAATTTTAGGTCGGAAAAAATCAAACTTCATCTATTCAATGAGACAAACATTTTTTTCAAAATACAATTTTTTAGTAAAACCAACAGCGACACCCCTATGATGTGTTAAAGATCGCTAAAAACTGATAATAGTTTTTAAAAAATTAACA
>KZ651765.1:278868-300228 GCA_001010745.2 Gerris buenoi
AATTCCCCCCCCCCTTCTTTAGAGCTTTCCATACTCCCGATACCCCTTGCAGGGTCAGATCCCCCCTCCCTAGATGACACCTTTAATGCCCCACTGTTTTTAAGATATGTTGGTTCACAAAAATTAACGACAAACCGACCTTCGGTAAGCTCGGAAGGAATTTTTTTAAAGTAAGAAGACTATAACAAATAGATGAAGTTCGTAAAAATATGTAGGAATATTTGTTAGGAAGGGTCGAGGTGGGGGGGTATTTTGGCCAGTAAAAGCTCAAGAAGGGGGCGGCAAAAAAATGGATAGCCCTCATGCGACCAAAACGGCTCTGGGCGCAGAGACCAATTTTCGGCTCTTTTCCTCTGTTCGTGCATGCGCTTTCAATATGTGTTTTTTTTAACACTCATATTTTCATATGTATCGCATTATATTATTATGTTATTATCAGTCCAAACGCTCAGTTATATGGTCCATACCACTGGTCACATGTCTTCTAATAAACTATTATCTATAAATTTAAAGAAGAATTATTTGTTAAGAACTCTATACCTAGAATGTAAGTACGCTGTAGCCAAGTCCAAATTAAAGAAAGAGAAGAAAATCAGTGTTTTTTTTCTTCTTCGACAGTTGAGAAGAGGGAGCGGTTGGCCCAAACCGCTGGATTGCGGTTAAACTTGATTGATCCGGGTCTAACCAATGAAAACACTAGTTCCTTAATGGATTGAGGCTCTCCAGTTTTATTTTATTCTACCCATTTCAACGATTGTTTTTCCCTCTACAAGTTAGATCTCGTTACACCTCAATTGCGTTTTTATTACACCTAGGAATCCCCCAAGGTAACATTTGTGGTTTTTTATTTCAAATGGACATTTCAATTAATTGTTATCATAAATCAAGGAGCAACGACGATTTATTTTTAAATAAGTAAAATAACAGAGTGAATTTTGTGCAACACTTTCAACAAAATTTTTGTGAAAATACTTTGAACTAAACTCCATTGTTCAATGATTTAATAGATAATTAAGAATTTGTACTCTGTGGCTTTTTAAAAATAAAAAATCAAAGTTGGGCGAATTGAAAATTGGCAGTCTATCCTAACATTTAATGAACCCAGCTCTTACCATCTGTATTGAAAGCTATTTTCTCATGAACTAGATTTTTCCCGGAAAACGATTTACCTATATGGTTAGAATAATAGCAGTTAGAGCTCCCCAAATTTATAGCTAAAATATATTTATCAAATTCACCTTGAGGTATGAAATTTCTAAAAATCTGTGCCAAATTTCAAATAAAGTATTTTTTTTAGGGTCATACATTTTTCTGAATGGCCCATTTTTGGAAAATGTAGTTTAGGCTCTACGCGTGTACGCGTCTACACAGACTACAAACACACTTTTAAAACCCTTTTTTGGGCACACAGGAGAAGGGACCAAAACACGTGTTTTAATTTTTTAAATCGTTTTAAAAAATCAAATTTGCGCTCCATTTCAATACATTATTTTTACATAATATACTAGGTATATGAGAAATTAAAAAAAAAAAAAAACATTATAAGTTAAAAAAATGTAAATGTGCAAAAAATAGATTCTAATGTAAATTATACGCTAAATTATATAGTATAAATCCCAAATTTCTACTATAAATAATGTAGTAATTAAAATTCCAATTTAGAAAAATGTTAATAATTACCCCCGAGTAGATGATGGAGTTTTTTTCTTGTTCGGCGGACCGACGCGACGTCGATACATAATAATCAAAGAAACACTGTTAATAATAATCAGTAATGGTAATGAGCCACGCGGTGATATGTTTATTTTGTAATAAACGTATTATTTATTTATTAACCATGATCTACAACTTTTTCTTTGTTTATCCTTTGTTTGACTTAATGATTTAGGCACAAATGGGCACTATGGGGGTTTCAGGAATAATGCGGAAAAATGGCGAAATATTTAAAAAGCTTTCCATTCAGGATAAGGGAACCATGTTGACACATATTTTCATGTGGGCTTTCACTCTGAATAAGGATTTCTAATTCATTTTTTAAACTTTTATTTTTTCTCGAGTGCTTAGAGGACAAAAAAAGGCAAACGCTTTATTTATTTTCATTTTTTTAAAAGCTTTGATAATATTTTTTTGTCCCCCCCCCCCCCTTGTTTTTAATTTTCACAGTAAATTCGAATAAACGTGGCTATATAAAAAAAATAATAGTATAAATATATACCAGATTTAGATAAGGAGCATATATGAGCACGCATATGAGAATAAAATTACGTTTTAAATGTTAAAAATTACTTCTCTTATTATTAAGAAAATTAAATTTTCACTGACTTCAACATAAAGAGGAAATATTATATTTCAGATGCGATATCATCAAACTAAAAAAGACACATTGCATGGTATAGTGAAATCACTTAAATTTAAACAAGCATTAATAACATTACGCATTCAAAATAGTTATTAATTTAATATAATACTAATAATAATAATTATTATTTATTATATTAAACAGATAAAATACATATACCACAAATCTTAAATAGTATACCTACAATTTTAGTTTGAAATTGTTCTCCCAAAGAGTATTTTAATGATTAACATAAACCGCAGAACAAAAGCCCGAAGAACTCAAGCTGGTAGGTTTACTTAAAGGAGTATTAAGTGAAGATATATTATTATTATTATTATAATTTTGAGTTCAAGATATGTAAAGTATTATTCACTGATTTGTATGCTTAATTATTAATATGCAACTCACTACTTTGATGATATTGATTAAATTAGTAAACCGAAAAAGATAAATTTGCAAAATTTATGATATATTATAAGCAGTGAACTAGTGGACGACCTCTAGCAAATGAAGGGAAGTAAAAATATATCTGTTTATTACAATTAAAACCATAATAAATACATTAATCTATATATATAAAATTAAAGTTTTGTCTGTACATTGGTCAGAATTGAAAATTTTTTGGATACTTTTTCGTTTTATACATCCCGAAACCTGAATCCGGCCTTAACTTTTTTCGTGTATGTATGTATGTATGTGTGTCTGTCACCTCAGTCAGACTTTATAGGCGCAAAACTGGCTGAATGAAATCGATTAATTTTTTTTCAGGGGTGGGCGCAAACATGTTGTGCAATTTGTAGGCTTGGTTTCATCGAAAAATATTGAGTAGAACCAAAGATATGAACAATTTTATAGAAAAAAGTATATAAAACACAACTAGGTTGACTCAGCGTAACCCCACTGACTCGCTAATCAAAATGTTTGAGCACTTCTAGACCACCTAAAGACTCGCGGTTTTTTGCGTTTGGTCGGATACTGTCGCAAACCTACTGGAAAGATTCGAAAAGTTAACAACATACATTTTTACCCTCTTTAAAAATTGAAGATGGCGGACGTACTTTAAAGTTTTTTTGGAGGCTTATTGTGGCCAAACGGTAAGTCGTATCCACAAACTGACTGCGCCCACACATATTAATTAGTTACTATTGGTTATTTTTTTTAATTACATGACAATAGGAAACATAGCCACTGATACCTAGCATGAGCCCCGCGAAGCGCGGGGTGAAGTCTAGTTAGTAATAAATGTAAAGAAAAAATCTTATCGGAAGATAATTCTTGTTAATTTATCAAAGCAGCTTTCGGCTTTTATGAAGCCATCATCAGCGCCGATTTTGGTAGAACCAGAGTTGTATTATAAACAAATATGTTGTGGGCGAGTCAAACGATGTCGGAGACTAACGTAAGACTTAACTATTATCTTCCGTGGACAGACTGTTTCTTTATATTTATTAACATGACATCCATCAACGCTCTTATTTATTGTAATAGTTATGCACTAACCCATGTGCACTTATCCGTAGCATAGACATTGAAAATGTATTAAGAAGGCACAAAAATTAGATTTTGACGTATTTTCACGTATTTTTGACTTAGATCTTTTGAGTCTAAAAAAGTGTATCTATTAAAAAGTCTGTCGTCTACGCAAACGTGTGGAGCCTACATTATTTGGACGACTCCGAAAAATAGAGCATACGTTCAAATAAATCGTACCCCTAGGTGAAATCGAGAAACTAAATAACAACTTTAGGCATGAAAGTAGACCTAATTTAACTAAAAATCTTGTATTGAACACTTCCCAAATATATTTAAAAATTAATAAATATAACTAAATATTATGGAATATAAATTCAGTATTACTAGCTATGTTAGGTAGTTTTGTTTGAGTTTTATCTTTTAATAGGTGCATAATTTATGTAAAAAATTGTATAATGTATTTATATTCTATAATTATAGTTTGTCAAATTGTGAGGCACATAGCTTCCTTGCATCATACGACACCTAATGGACGAATGGCCCACATGAGATATGGAACCGTTTCGATTTCTTGTGGAATATCTTTTTTTAAGCAATAATTAACTTGCGCATACGGATAAAATTTATATGGGACGGTCTACTTTTGACATAGAGTCCAAATTTCTTGAAAATCAGAAGAGTTGCTTTTATGATATGTGTTAATAAAATAAGGTTTGCGTGCATGGGGAACAGAAAGGAATGGGCCAAGAATGTTAAACGACATAAGAAGAACATAAACGAGATGCCTAAAACCGATTTTTACCTTAAAAATTTTCAATTTGGAGACGAAAATTCGTTTTTCAGAATGATGCATTAATCGGTAAAACAAGAAATATGTATGTACATTATATGCGTATTCAGAAAATGTTATTTATCCTATCCTAAATAATTGCATTATTTATATGTAGGTACTCTAAATAATTTTAGATTTATTTAAACTGAGATAGCTACATCGCTAATTCAATTTGCGCTTGAACGATTTTGAAACAAAAAAGGGGTTTTATGGAATATTCAAAGCTTAACTTACACATCGAAGGAGAAAATGTATTAAGCGTTTGAAACAGGGAGCAGCATGAGTATAGAAAAAGGTGGTTTTAATTAAATATTACCCTAAAACTACCTCTATAAATTCTCAAAAAGTCAATATTAATCGGTGTTGTAATAAATATTGTAAAAACATACTACGTATTAGAACATACTTTCCCAGAAAACATCATTTAAATTTCATGATCGTGTATATTTTATATTTTTTTATTATTCCTTTAATTCTTAACTATTTTCTTGTTATTGGCATAATACTAAAAATGTGTAATATTTTAACATACGAGCTTATTATATTTAAATATTTCTTTCCCTTAAGGTGTATTAGAGATTTATTTATTTTTCATCCGTTTCTCTTCTAAGATTTTTTTTCTAGTGCCACTTGGCTTGAAAAATAGGAAAGAGTCGGAAGAGGGAATAGACGAGAAAAAAAAATGCTCAAATAAATCTGTCAGAAAAGGAAGCAGTAGACGTGACCTGCAAGCTAATATTAATCTTAAACCTTGTATGATATGGGGTTTGTCGGGAAGAATTCTCTCATACCATCCAACCATATGTGCAATATTCTCTAAGACATCACTAGGTCAGCTCAATACAACAAGTAAAGTATAAAGACTCTATATTTTACAAATGAATCTCATTGAAAAATAATCGACATTTTATTCTGAGTAAAACATGTGTGTGACCTTCACCTCAAACAAGCATGACCACAGACGAGAACCAGACATTGTAATTACATATAAGTTAAGAAACGTCAATTTATAATGTACATTTACAGTGTAGTCGCCCAAGTGTAATTAGCAGAACAGAAATTAAAACGGCATCAAATAAATTGAATGCCATTATCACTGGCGACTTTTTAAATAGAACTATTTCTACCATGAGGCTATTAAACGAGTATATTATCCTCAATCAAAAGAGTATTAAAAAAATAAAATTGATCTACACATAGATTTTAAAGTTCTCAGACGACTAAACAAATTCTTTTCCCGAAGATTAACAAAAACATTTTTTTAAGGAAAATATTTATGTATGATATCTGTACTCTAACCTAGGAATAAAGCTGATCTACAAGTAATATTTGAATTGCGTTTGGTACGCATGTTCAGCAAGTGCATTCCTCGAAACGAACAAAGAGCTATTTAAATTGACAGCTGTTAAAAATATTTCAAAAAAAAAAAAATCGTTACAAAATGATTTTGGCCAGAATAAAATTAATAAAAAAAATACTCCATTTAAGTACTAATGAATACACTGATTTCATACTTAGTTAGACGAAATATACGTAGACAAACAGGTGGGAGAATGTAGACAAATGTTTTAATTAAATTCGATTACTTCAACAATACAGAATTAATAATATTATAAGCAATACAGATCCGAGAATACGTTACTTGAAAATGAAATGATTTAAGGAACTATCCAGTAATTGCACTTACTTAAATTGAAACAGAAATTGTTATGTGCGATATAAAGAAATTTAGTAATCTAAGTCCAAGAGATCTTGAGACCACTCCCTCTTCAGCTGTCTTGGAGGATTGCTAAGAATCGACTGGGCAAAATGACTGTTGACTAGTGGATTAACATGGTCGAAAAGATAACAATGGTAGGATTTATATCAGGAAGCGGTAACGGCTAATTCACAGAAAAAAAGGTAAGTTGAGGCCATTATGAAGGACGAAATTTGAATCATAGAAGAGGACATAAGCTATTTTTCTTAGGATCTTGGATTGGAAGGTATGGTGCAGGCCATGTTGGTTTAATTATTGTGTTAAGACGAGTACTTTGTTTTGCATGTTGAGTGCATGTAAAGGTTTATAGCATGTACTGCATGTTTCACGTTATTCGACGATCTAAGTAATAGCTCAGGTAGTTGACAGAACTGGATGAGGATTTGGTTTACGGTTATTGGCTCGAATATACCGTGTCTAAAAAGCTAAGGTCATGTGAGAACTATTTGATTTTATTCACCTTGATCCGTTATTTCTTGAACCAGGTTTTAACATAATAAGTGTATTGGACATGGTCGCAGGCTGTACATATATGTGAGGGTAGAACGCCGCTTATCGTCGGCGAAGGAAGAATTGTTTTAGCATGCTGGGAAACAGGTGACTTGGAATTTTCTACGAAGGATTTTAGAATGAGGAGAAAGGAAGGTAACTCTTGAGTATCCGTCAAAGAATAAGCCAACATAATGTCATACTCTATCAAAAGCCTGGGCTTCATCTAAGAAGATTTCCGAACAATAAGTTTTCTAAACAAGGTTTGTAGTTTGAACTTTGTGGTACCACATCCACAGTTCTTAAGATAACTGGTCCACAATAATATTTCACGGGACTAAAATTCTCTCTTTAGTTGAAACATTTGTCAACCGAGGAAGTTTTGCATTCGAAAAAAATAAATAAATAAATAAAAGGAAATGTTTTGAATGAAAATTAACTCACTCATCAGAATGATTACATTGCTCAAATACAAAAACTCTATTATTCCAATGCTTCAGATACCTTCGGTAAAATAAATGCTAATAATACATGTTGTAAAATGTATGTTTGTTTTTGTTTTTTATTACTTATATTCCTATATTTTAAAATGTATAATAAAATATAGTAAAAATATTTTAAACGGTATTTTCAAAAAATATAATTTTAAAATTGAAAATATGTTTGTATTTTTAAAAACACAAACAAAAAAACTAATTTACGTCTAATTTTGATAAAGTAAACAATACGTAAAACACGAATATCCAATCATAACTGGAAAGGGAATCGGAAATTGGTTTTTAAAGGACTAAATAAACAAGAATGAATCAAACACAACTAGAAATGCTTTTTGGAAAACAAATAGAAGCTGTTTAGAAAATCTTGTTCTACATAAATATTTAAACATCAAATTCAATGGAGCTTATATTATCCAGGTGAGAATTTAAACTCTTTTAACACAAAGGTTGAAGAGCTTGTATTATTTACCCCTGTGTACAAAAGATTACTCGGGATCTTGCATACTATTGTTGTTCTGCATGCTTGAAAATAGCTTAACATTTATCGAGACCTGATTTCAAAGCTGGGTAAGCTGTACTCAGTTACATTAGCCAAGTTTAGACTTTAGCTTTTAGACATTACCGACCGGAAAAGCCGACGATATTTTGCCCATTGTTATTTCCTTTTGAATAACACTCTTTGTAAGATTGCTATTTACAATGACATTCTATCCTATTTATACTTATTATTATCACCAACAGTCTCATTGTACCAATGAACTCTCTACTATGACGTTACTACTGAATGTAAAGAGAAATTCGAATCAAAATAATTTTAAAAATATGAATAGCACTAATCTCAATTATTTGGGTTAGTAATTTCCTCTTAATTCTTACATTGTTTTTCTTTAACGACTCTATGCAATAACTAAGTTAAAAACAAAACAAAACCTCAATAAAATAAAGTAATAAATTAATTAATTAATTAATTAAATACTAATAAATGAAGCATAACTACATAAATTAAATAGTAAATTAAAGCAATAGAATATATTATAAATTCTTTAAATCATACGTTAAAAGAAGGTAATTATACATCATATAGGATAAATATAAATAAATTTAGGGTTATTACCACCAGTAAATAAAAGTTATGATACGAAGAGATACTTACTGTCATTACTTGCTTGATCATATAAATATGTTTTTTCTATCATAAATTGAGAGGTACTTCACGAGTGATACTCCAGGCCAAAAACTATTTTCCTGTTATTACCATGAAAATTTCTATTTTACCAAAAACTATTACCTATATTTATTTTATGTTACATTATTATTTCTCTCACTGTTTTATACCATATAATAATTGTTATACTAAATAAGACTAATAACTGTCTTAAATATTATAAGTAACGATGTATCTTCAATTTTTATAGATTTCAAAAAGAAATGCAAGCAAAGAAACTTCAAATGAGAGCAACAAAACTAATAAAATATGGTAGAGGGTGGTTATAACCGACTAAGGATTTATAGAAAAAATTAATGACCCCTGAACAAGTTAGAGCCATTCTTCAAGCTACTAAGAATGAATTGTCAGGAAGGCAAAAGCACACGGGGAGGAGAGAAATGCAGCAAGGATAGCAAAACTACTAAATCACGCCTTTATATCACTCTTGTTTTATATCCTTATACTTTTATAATGCTTAACTTGCCCTTAAAAAAAAAAAAAAAAAAAAAAAAAAAAAATGAAACAAATAAATCAACTTTAAAAAGTTTCTTAACTTTAAAAAGGATAAGAAAAATACTCACTGCTTACTTTTGGTTGTCTGATTCAAACTCCTCTGCTCCTGCCGAGTTAACCTGCAAAATAAATAAATAAATATTTTATATATTTCTATTTATACTGACAATTTTAGATATGAGTACATATATAGACGTCATTATCTAATATAATTTTAGTTGAGACTATTATATTATATAAATATACAGTTTATACGCTCTAATCCTCAGGAAATAAGAATGTCAACCATATAGTTGAAGAGTTAACTATATGACAGAGTAGAAACAATGATTGAGTGGATGTAGGAATCTTTATAAAGTTTTAAATATTTTCTGTTCGCTATAAAAATTATCGTAAATTTATTTATAACGAAATTGCATTTTAAGTTTTTTGGAGCTTTTAATATAATTTTTATGTCGTATCTGCTGTAATGGTAAATAAAATAATAAATAAAAAATAAAAACAATCGTCCGAAACAACTCAAACAAACTTTCTCATATACGAGTTCATAATTACTTAGCCCAGTGTTTACATTTTATTCGCTTTCGTGTTTTTTAGGTAAATTTAATAATTATTAAACATTTTATCATAATTTATCATAAAAATAAACTTCAAACTTCACCTCGGCGGGGAATCAAACCCGGTCTCTCTCCTTCCGCGTATAAAGCTATTTCCTAAGGAACTAGATATTTCTCGGTAAAAAAAAAAAAAATGGCTGATATCGATAGATTCGTATTTAAATCGACTACATTTTAGAATTTTTGAGAGTTTTTCGGGGGTAGCGCCCTCAAATTTGGAGCTAATTTTGTACATGTATGCCAAATTTTGTAAAACTCGGCCCAGTAGTTTAGGCTCCAGGCGTCTGCACAGACAGACGACAAACTACTGACAGATATTTTTAAAAAAAAACTTTTTTGGACTCACGGGACATTAAAACCTGTAATTCCATCTAAATCTCGGGTTAAACTGAGGTTGAGGAATACGGTGCTGTGAGGGGAAGAGTCCCTTCATTGTGATAAAGGGATATCTAGTCTCCTATGTACAAATCATGCATATATAATCTCTCAAATATATAAATCATAAAAATGTACTGTTTGACAAAGGTATATCAACTCTCCTATGTACAAATCATACATATATAATCACTCAAATACAAATATATAAATCATACAAACGTACTGTTTGACAAAGGAATATAATCACTCAAATATATAAATCATACAAATGTACTGTTTGACAAAGGGATATCAACTCTCCTATGTACAAATCATGCATATATAATCACTCAAATATATAAATCATACAAATGTACTGTTTGACAAAGGGATATAATCTCGTGCTGCCAAACGATTCTCGACCGCACCGAGTATCTCAGTTCAACCAAATCATGAAATTTCGCAAATCACAATCGAATCACAATACTTTATCTTTATATGAGAAAGTAAAAAATGTGTATAAGAAGTCAAGAAATAAAAGCGGACTTTAGTAAGAATTCCTATCAACAAGAAGGAATGGAATTCCTTTCTTATTAGAAAGAGCTTTAAGCAATTAACTAAGATCAAAGTTAACTGCGTTTTGCTCAGCCCACCTTTGATTACTTATCAGTATTTAATTAAATCACTTGTTTGGTATTTCCAATCAATCGAGTTATATTTGGTCGTGTAATTAATTCATTTGTTTCAGCTATTAGTTCAAGCGGTGGCTTAAAAGTAATTTAGAAGCTTCAGGAGCAGTGATTAAAAACTAGAACAGTTTATAACTCAATTAAATTTTGAGTGAGAAACAAGATGGGGATTAAAATTCGAAAATAATAAGATTAAATTATTTTTTACATTGCACTATTTTATATTTCAGAATGCAAAGAATAGCATTCTTTTAGTTACACCACACCCTTATAATATTCGTAGAAAAAAATACAAAAAGCATTTGTTTGTACGTAAGCATTGATATGTACAATAAAGATTAACGAATTGAACATATATGTACATAATTTATACAGAGAGCAATGCTTAAATTTGATTCCCGAAAATGTTTTGTTGTTTTAAAAAGATATGCTACATAGTTGGCAATCTTTAATGTAATCAATATGTTGGAACCTAGGGTAATTTTATTCAAAATGGTTACATCTTGCATAATGTTACAAAAGCAATTTCTTAAATATTATTCAGCCCGGTTACGTGGAATTTATAGTGAATACTAAATTGGTAAAACAGACTAATTTACAGATAAAAAAGAATAAATTAAATATTCTATATCAGTGACGACCCCTTTTTATTAGCTATCAATATAAGTACTATTCCAAAAAAAATTGGAAAAGCAGCTCCATTAGGAGATGAATTTAAAACGAGATTATGCATTTCATTATTACATTCCTTTTATTTTTCGCTAAGAAGAAACTTGTCTATTAAATATTCAAATCATTCTCCATGGACGAATATGCTAATTAAAAATATTATCACGTAAAAATGACCATCTAATTAAAATTTTCAAACTATATCTTTTAATGGGAAAACATTAATTTTTAAGTAGTTATTTTTTAAAAGCTTTTCTCTAAGGGTTGTAGATAGGAATTTGACTTAATTAAAAATTGAATTCCATTTTATAAAAAAGAGCTAAAAAAATATTTAAGATCGCTTAAATGATGTAAGAGATTTTAAAATAAAACTTCCCTTCTTTTTTTACTTAAGAGCTTTAAAAGGGCTGAAGTAAATTTTAAGGTTTTCCGCTTTCTGTACGCAACAGGCGAGAAGTAACGCGGGTCGGATTATTTATAGGCCTATTTCTTTCCAATCTTTACTGCACCATCCCTTAAGCAGGGCGTGTGAGGGTCTTTTTTATTTTCAATTCACTGCTATAAGGAATATTCCATGATATTTTAGTTTTCCCCCCCCCCCCCTTTAGTGAAAAACAACCCCTACGTACAAAAACGTTTTCAGCGTGCTTTAAGCCACGAGAGACTTAATGCTTCCAGCTACCTATCACATTTGTTACAATGATGGTTAAGATTAGTGACAAGTAGTAAAGAGAAGCCACTAGTTGCATACCAAATAAAATACAAGTGCCATAGCAAACCAAGCATATAGAATATGAAAGATTTCTATATAATCTATACCATTAAGTATTATCTGTAGATCCATATGTTTAAGTAAATAACTATATTGCTCACAAACTCACAAGCTTACCGAAGCTTATTATAAGCTATATGATCGTTCTATTTCATAAATTTCCATTTAAATCATTCCGATTTCAAGAAATTCCAAGAAAGAATCCCGTTTCAGACATCAGAGAACATTTTTGGTTCCGTGTTCAATTTTTGCGAACCGCAACATATCTTTTTTAAAAAAAACTACTCGTCTGATTTTAATGAATTTTGGATGGTATAGGTCTTAATTAGCCCATTTTTGGCCCCATATTAGTTTCGACCATTTTGCGCGCATTTGTCATTTCCACGTGCGCACAAACCAACATTTATTTACACCAATATCCAATATATTCAAAAATACAGCTCTGATTATTATAAGAAATGTGGATGGTTTGAAAGTAGACAACAGATTGCCCAGATTATTTCAAGAACCTGCGCACATTAATAAATATAGCTAAATTAATATATTTTGTTGTCAAAAACCCAATCTATTTTGACAGATTTAAAAAAGGGGGGAAATAATTAAATAAATTAGACTATAATGAGTTGTAAAAGCATAAAATCAAACATGTACATGATAGGATGCGGGGGAGCTATGCGCCACACACTCAATTGCAAATAGTTTTTTAACAGAACGCTTCAACAACTAATGAAACTAAAACGGTTTACTGATATATAGCTCAAATAAACAGGTCAAGTGTGTGCTAGTCAGCATACACAGCGAGGATCCATAGGCAACACTGTATTGTTTAAGTAGTTTCCAAAAATTGGTATCTTTACTTTTGGTCGAAGAATGTTCAGGAATTTTTTCAGATTTTTTGCACTTCACATAAGGGAGATAGAGGGGGGGGCACATTTCAGATCCACTTAAACGTGCCTACGCTCGCCCTATCAAAGTTATAACAAAATAATTATATATTTTTGTAATCAGCTCGACGTACCCTTTAATATGATACCCCTCACTATGTCGAAAAAAAAAAATAAAAAATTAACCCTTAAGTTTTTTTACCCTAAATTTTTTGAAAAATATATTTTTTAAGTCACTACATTTTTAACATGTGTGGGTAGGTACAAGACATATACATGCCAAATTTCAAAGTCATCGGACGAAAGGTGTAGCCGTGAGAGCACGCGATGGACGGACAGACAGACAGACACACGCGCGAAAATATAAGGGTCCTTGGCTTTTGCCTACGGACCCTAAAAATTAATAAAACAAAGATAAAAGGAAATCAGTTTTAGAACAGATATAAACAAAAATTTAATCAAATTAATAATGCTAAAAAACTATTAATAAACATTATCATAATCAAATACATAAATCATTGTAGTAGTATTCATCTTATAAGTAAAAACAGGATTAGGATTATTTAAAACTGGATAAAGGAAATCATTTGCAGATAAAAAAAAAATTTAAAACATATATTTAAAAACCTGCTCAAGGACAATTTATTATGTTTCTTCCGATCATCAAATAGTCCAGTCAATGAATGCTCAAAAACGGGTGTAGAGGGAAATGGAAGGAACACAATTTTTGACTTTGGGACTTAGTTTGGACTAGTTAGGAGGTTAACATACTAAAAGTCCCCACTCCTAGGAGGTGAGCGGGGGGAGGGGGGGGCACGTAGAAGGTCCTTATTTTCGGGTTTTCACTTATATCTCGGAAACTATGCGACCTAGCGATAAGACTATTCTATATAAAATTAAAGGTGACAAAATGTGCCACAAGATTGATAATATTCATTTGTTCGCTATCTCACATAGTTTTTGAGATATCCAAGCTCAAATTTCGCCAATTTTANGGGGGGGGGGGGGTGAGGAGTGGGGTAAAATTTTAAGGACTTTAACTCAGCTACCTATGCAAGTGGGGTATCATTTCCTATGTATTTTTTTACGTTGAATCGATTAAAACAAGAATCAAGTCGATACAACCTATAGTTTGGAAGATATAAGGGGTTTTAAGAATAAAAAACTCTAATATTTTAATGTACACCTCCTAGGATTATCACAAAAAATGAATTTTCTATTTTTTTCCCGAGGGACCTTCGTAAAAGTTGCCAATTGGCTAAAAAATAGTATTGATAAAGTTTTATCTCAAACAGATACCGCCACTTTTTGCTAAAACTTATAGATTTACCATAATTTAGTGGTATTTACACTTTTTCATGTCATGTTATGTTTTATGGCATTTTTATGTATAATTAATTTAATCACAAACAGTATATATATACAAGATATCAATTTTCTTTTTCTTCCGGCGATTTCCTCTAAAAGTTTTAATTAGCTAAAACATGAGATTGATAAAGTTTCAGCTCAAAATTTATATCTTGTGATAAAACTAATTAGTATACATAAAAATGCCATAAAACATAACATTTTTTGTGATAACCCTAGGAGGTGTACATTAAATATTGAGCCCTCCAGACGCTAACATGCCGTAAGGAACTTCGTTCCAAAAATGCGTTACCTAAAGTGTAATGTAAAATTTCAAAAGGTGGTTTCTTACCACCTAATATTAATTTGTACAAAGTAAAACTATAATAAGAGACATTTATTGTCAACCATCAGTGGTGGAGGTGGTTAGAGGATCCCAATCAAAAATGAAATAAATACAATATACCGTGGTAGTTTTTGTTGAGTTTATTTCGTCGCGTTGGAAAGCCTACGGTGGCGCAATCTTTGGATTTTTTTTTTTTAATTCTATTCCAGGGGCCGTCACCTGCTGTTCCTAGCGGGGACTCAAGGAACTACGTCGCCCCTTTTTATCGCCAACCCGTAACCTGCCATCTTTTTATATATTTGTTTCTTTTTCCTTATATCTTTTCTTCTATTTCAGCTAGAAAATTCCCGTTTGTATCTAAATTCTTATCTTCTCTTTCTTTAATTTTCTAGACCTTTTTCGTCCCTTTTGATTTCAACCATTATTTCAAGGTTGCCGGACCTGTTGAATGCCTGACCGTCTCGGAGGTAACCGACACTCTCGTCTCGTATCTTCTCTCGGGATTACCTTATCGTACCGTTTGTTCGTCGTATTTTTCCCAAGTTCAGGGAAAATGTCGGATTTTATCTTAATTAGTAGTAATATACTCTGATTCTCTAGAATCTGTTTTACAGTTTGATATTAGTGCCGTGTAAGGTCATTATTATTTTCTTTCCGATGTCTTTGGATATTATTCTTGATGTTGACCTAACCTGTTACTCCCCGAACACACATGTCTGATGCCATCTTTACACTTCTGAACTGTAAGTCTGATTTCTTTTCTTTTCCTCTTTAACTCTGGTGAGGAATGTCGTAACGATTATGTTCTGCGTATCGGCTTTAAAACTTAACTATTTATTCTAGGCGTTGTGAGTGATCTGAGGTGTTAGCAGCTGGAGGAAATCCGATGAGGCCGGTCAAATCTTTTTAATTGTATCTTCGCTTTCTATGCGACTTTCTCCCTTATCGTACCGGTGAGCGTATAGTTCAGTCTAAATTTTATTTTAATATTATAATAATGAAGTGTGACTTATAGACTTTTTCACATCCAGTTTCAAGTACCGGGGCAAGGTCTTAGTATGATCAAGACATCTCCAAGATCCGACTCTACGTGGACCTTGTGACAGACGCAGACACCTGTTGCGTAGACACTTGTAACCGAATTCATCTGCTCCTATCTTCGAACATCATGAAGACATCGCATCGCATCGTATCGTTTGAACCATTTAGTACCGATTAGTCCCGTTTGTTCCCGTATGTACCTAAATTAAGTGTATCTGTGCTCCTCATGATGAGAATGTATCAACTCTTCGTCGTTCGCGAGGAGTTGACATACTGAAAGGGTACAAAGGTTTACCGTCCCGTAAATTCAAGTTTCCCATCTCTTTTTTTTTCATTTTGTAACTCAACTTTTCTTAAACTTAACTTTCCGTTTTGTCCCGTATCTCACTTAAATCATTTTACCGTTTCAAACTTTTACCCCTGGGTACCATTTACCCTATTTCTGACGTTTAACCGTAAGAGTTTTTTAGAGTCAGCTAAATTTTACATTCTTACACCCCTCTGTGTTCTGTATAGATATTCGTTCGGAATTCTTTGCAGTTCATATTGTTTAATTTAAAATGTAAGTTTATTTATACGATTTGTATATTCATATCACCGCCTTCGGGCTTTATCCTCTGTTTAACAATTCAATGGGTCACATGGGGGTGTGACAGTAACTATTGAATTCTTTTCTCGGGTTTATCCCTTTTATCTACCTTCGGGCCTTATCCTCCGTTTTACCGCTCATTGGGGCCACGTGGGGGCGTGGTTGTTACCCTAGAACCTATCTTTGTCAGTAACCTTTATGATTTAGTAGTATATGTTATGTTTTGTTTTAATCTTTTTTTTTTTTGTTCTGTTTAGAGTTCCATGTCGTGACATTCTGTGCGGGCAGTTAGAGATCAGCCGTACTGTTGTAAATCCGCGGATGTTGTCAGGATAGGGAGTGGACCTCTATAAAGGGTGGTAACCCTTTTATTTTAATTTATTTTTCATTTTCTTCTTTGGTGGACTAACCCCTAGCGTGACAACTGTGACGGAGATAAGGTAGCCGTCCCTCTGTTACGCGTTGTTAGGGTAGTTAGGATTTTCGGGTTAGTCCTACCCCTTTTACTTATTGTTTTAAAGTCAATATTATAATTTTAGTTGGACCCTCAGTGGTCTTGGCCACTCCGCTTGTTGGTGTTGGCCGACTTTCACCATTTGTATATTTTATCACAGCAGTTAATATTGTTTTCTTTTATTACAACTTATTTTTATGGACATTGTCCATCTCATATAAAAGTTTATTTTATTGTCTGTCTACCTACTTCCTACCAACACTCTTAAGTTATTCACCTTAGTGAAGTTTATCGTTTTGAGCAGAACAGTGGTACCCTTCTCAGAACTGAATTACCTACCTGGTCTATGATTATATCATATACTAGCTGGATACCCGTGCTTCGCTACGGAGTGTTTTTAAATTTGATAAGTTTATAAACTACCAGGAAAGCATACATTATTTTACTATACGAGAATATCTAGATTCTATCCCTCCTAGTTATATCCCCCACCTCTTTGATAAGATCATTTGCAAATATCCTAAATTTATCCCCCTCCTAAATGAAAATATGACAAAACTGTAGGTACATAACAACAATTACTGTACTCATAAAGAGCATTTCAACAATATGCATCATGAAGATAAAGGGTATTCATTACTTGTACCCCGTGCCCCTTTGAACCAAAATTTATAGTTCGAAAATTCATGTAAACAGTTACCTTCCCCTTGCTTTGAAGGACAAGTGTGCAAATTTTCATCGAGATCGGAATAAAACTGTAGATTTGTATAAAAGAACATGCATATGTATACACATGTTGACTTTTATATACATATATAGATATAGATATAAATTTCCATTTTACCTCTCCCCCTTTAAATGAAAATAAGACAAAACTGTACTTAAGAACAATTACTTTTCTCTTAAACAGCTTTTCAACGATTTGTATTATGAAGGGTATCCATTACTTTGTCATTGGTACCCGTACACATAACCACAATTACTTTACTCTTAAAGAGCATTTTCTTCGATATGCAGGAATTCTTTACTTGTACCCCGTACCCCTGTGTACCAAAATTTTACTTTCGTAATCTCATGAAGGCAGTGACCTTCACCTTGTTTTGAAGAAAAAGTGTGTAAATATTCATCAAATTTGGATAAAAGACATACCCTCATACAGATACACTTTTTTATATAAGATATAGCTATATTTTTCAATTATACCCCCCTCCTAAGTGAAAATATGATAAAACTGTACATAACTACAATTACTGTCCTCTTAATGAGCTTTTCAACGATATGCATCATGAAGGATGTTCATTACTTTAACATTTGTACCCCGTACCCCTGTGTACCAAAATTAAAATTTTGAATATTCATGTAGGCAGTGATTTTCCCCTTGCTTTGAAGGTCTAGTGTGCAAATTTTTCTCGAGATCGGACAAAAACTGTAGATTTGTATAAAGAACATGCACACACGTTGACTTTTATATATGTATGGCCGCCATCTTGAATCAAAATGCCCGATTGGTAAACTATTTATCAAAAGTTACTAATTTCATAAAAGGAAGCCAACTTCTGAATTTCAAGATTCTAGTACAATTGGTTCCCGAGGTATCGTCTTGTCGAATTTTGTATATAAATGGCCGCCATCTTGAATAAAGATGGCGGATTTTTAAAATATTTCTTAGCGAGCACCTAGGAGGTAAGAAGAACACACCTACAAAATTTCATGGTCGTAGGTCCAGTGGTTTCAGAGATATCGTGATGTGTCAGTCAGTCAGTGAGTGGTATTTGGATTTTATATATATAGATAAATATCTGTGCGACCTTCTCTTGAAGGGAGCACAACAATCAGTTTTTAGAGTTTTAAAACAAACGTATTCTGGTTAAATAAATAGTTTAAAAACTATAGTGTTGGAAACTAGCTGACCGTTCAGTCTATTTTGTCATTACTCTTCAGTTTGTTTACTGCCTTTTTCTTCCTAAACTCTTTATTTCTTTTCCTGAACCATTAAAACGTGTTTTCGAGACAGTTTGTTCCCTTAAAACTTGTGGGGGAAATCTTAATTACAAGGGTCGTAGAGAGCCTGAACACAGGGATTTCTCTCGCTAAAAGCAAGCCTTTCCTATCCAAAGGCTACAAGCAATATCGATAAATCTACCCGGAGAAGCAAAAACTCTACTTTAACGCTAAGTGTGAGAGAAAGGCCATCTGATAGAAGAAAAGAAAATGTCTGAATTAGGAGTCAATTTATTTAGTTAATCAAGACCTATTAATGGATTATCTCCTAGTTTATTTAGTTTTGCTGATTTGTTTGGTTTTTTATTTCATTAAAAAGAAGTAACTTGACTATGCCGTTAGTCGAATAGATTATTAATTCATTGTATCGTAAAACTCCGGTTGAAACTTTAAAAAATATAAAAAAAAACTTCTTGCATACGAGACTTCAAGACAGTGAGACATTTTTTGTTTTGATAATGTAAATTTTCGTAGGAACAATTAATTATATCTTAAATATATTCATATTTTCTTCACCACAATACCACTCAACATCAACCGTTCGAGAATTACATATTTGGTTCTTATTTAGGTTTCTCTATTATCCCCTTTAGTTTTTACTAAGTTGCCCTGGTTATTCGTAACTAATTTATATAAATCATAGAAACAATGAATGACTGCATAGTCAATTTATTCCTTTATTATTTTGTACGATTATTATTGTACGAAATTAAATATGATCGATTATTTATTACCAAGTATTTCTCTAAATATGGTAAGGTAGTTTTCAAATTATGGTCTTATTTATATTGCCTCTTTTTACTTTCTTATACAAAGAGAAAGTATTGTGATGGCACAAAAATTCTATTTTAAAATTTTTATGGATTAACGCGTTTTGAGGTCCCCTGAGCTAAAACAAATGGTTTTTTTTAAAAAATGTCTGTCTGGACAGAATACATAGACTGTCGTCTATGTAGACACGTGGAACCTAAACTACTGGGCCCATTTTAACAAAATTTGGCATTAATGTTTCAAAAAAAAATCATACTCAGAGACGAAATCGAGTAATAAATTTTAGCTCCACATCTGAGGGTATACTACCCTTAAAAACTGAAAAAACGTGAAAAAAAAAATTTATCAAAAACTCCGACGATTTTTATTAAAACTTATAAAGTATAGTCTATTTAAATACGAATCTAAGGATATAAGACGTTTTCGCGGCTAAAATCTAGTTCCTGAGAAAATAGCTTTAAACGCGGACAGCTAGAGACCGGATTCCCAGCCGACGTGAAGTTATTTTTATGATAACATTTGATGAAATAATTTGATAAATGTGCCATCGAAATCGAACACTAATAAATAGAAAACTCGGCTAAGTGATTATGAGCTCGTATAGGAGAAAGTTTGTCTAAGTTGTCTCAAATCAATTTTTAAATAAGGTCAGTAATTTATTTTTCTATGTTCTTTGTTTTAAGTAATGAGTTTCTTTTAAAATTTGTCTTTTATAAGTCAAACAGGTATACCTTTAACTTTGTATGCTCCTCTAACCGTAGTGTAAAAAAGTATAATCTTAAATATAAAAAATAACTTTCCGGAAAAAAATTGAAGTTTAAGTATAAATATTGACTTTAACAAAAAAAAAAAAAACTCTAAAATTGACTTGGCCAGTTATTCAAAGTGACAGATAAATATATAATATCTCATATTTTTAACAACCACCCTACTCATATTTCATCAAAAACCCACTCTAATACTCTTGGTAATAATATAATAATATTATTATATTTCCCCTTCTTTGTCCTTTTTTCTTTTAGGAAAATTACATTTATCTTATAAAAAAGTTTTTTTTTAGCTCAAAGAAAAAGAAACATTCGTCTTTATTTTCCTCTCCAATATAAGTACCAAGGAATATATATCTGCTACGATTTGTAAGTAAATTTACAAAAATACAAAAAAAGAAAAAAGAAGTAGAGAAAAGAAAGGAGTAAAAGGGACTTAGAAATAAAAATGAAGTATCGTTTATTTCAAAAGGACAAATGTTATTCTTCCTTTTATTCAATCCTTTATATTTTCTTTCTTTCTGCAAGGACGAAAAAGTAGATTTATTTTTTTTCTTAGGGCCAGAAACAAGTAATAGGTATAAAGAAAAAAAAAGTGATACTTTTATAATATTTTTCACCTGACATTTGTCAATATCGACTTGGGAATTGAAAACCCGGTGAGCTGTACTGAGTATTGATGAATGCGATTCCTTTTTACCTCTTGGGGGTAAAACTCTCGGATCAGTGTTTTTTTTGTATTTTTCTCTTCTTTCTCTTTCAGTGCTCAAAATTGCTTTTATTACAGGGCTCTGAACTTTCCATTCACGGGGAAAAAAGTAATTCAGTTAATCCTTCAACGACTCTGTACCCTGGAGGATTTTTTTTGTCGTGAAAAACGAAAACATTTTGTGAGCTCACCTTTTTTTTCTCTTCTCAGTTTTTAACAATTTTGAGTTTTTTTCT
>KZ651765.1:327115-341137 GCA_001010745.2 Gerris buenoi
ATTTACTTTTATTATATTAAATAAATAAATGGGGGAAAAATGTTTGAGCTAACTTAATTCTTTTTTTAAAAAGAGGCCTTGTTTGTTTAGTGTTATTTTTTTCACCGTTCACAATTTCACTGCTTATTTTCATAATACAAGAAAAGAAGAGTAGGGAGGGGAAAGATTTTAATTCCGAACCAAAAGAAAAAAGGATTTTAGAAAAAAATAAATAAAATGGAAAGAGCAGCGGGAAAATGTAGAAAAAGGAAAGCGAGAAAGAAAAAAATGCTTCTGAGGGATTAGAAAACGTAATTAAAAAAGTTTTGTCCGCTAGGAAAAAAGTGGGCCGTGGAGATGATTTTACCTTTATCTTATATACGAGAAATAGAGAGGACTCTCCCTTTACCTCTTCACTTTAAAAACTCAACAAAATAACTTTGAGCAACTCTATACTACTGTTTAGATAGCTTGTTCTTTTTTTCCCCACAAGAAAAAGTTTTTATTTTAATTCTTCTTCGACCTATATTAAAATGTGGATAGGTGAGAAGCGTTTTAATTTATTTTTTATTTAATTTATTTATTTTTTTTTTTAACTCATTACAGTTTAACCGCTAAGATAATATTTAGTTAATTTTAACTAAACAAAAACTATTAATTGCTTTCTTTGTCTTTATAAAGAAACTAAAACCAATTATGTAGTAAGAGAAGATAAGGGACAAATCATGATATTTTTTTTAATTTCCTATGGAAATTATTCGCTAGACTATACATTTCTCTGAAAATTTGATTAAGAGATGGTTAATTAGATGTCATAACAATGTATAACTTCAGAATAAGTAAGATTAACTACTTTTGTTTGTTTCGTTTTATACTCAGTTTATTAATTTCATATTAAATTAAAAACTAGGTATTTTAAATCTAGTGTACATTGCATTTTATAAAAGAAAATATTCATAATTAGAACCTTTTAAAAAGGCCCTACAATTCTAAAGACGTGCGCCGTATAAAAGGAAAAAATAACATCAAAGTGTATAAAACTTTAAAGAGAAAAATTGATAATTTGATTGAAAAAATACAGTAGTTAATATAGATGATAGAGTTAAGCGCTCCTCCTACACTAAACAAACTATATTTTGTAAGATACAATCTCTAAAATTAAAACCCCTTTTAAATACAGCACAAAAGTAGTGTTCCCGGGAACGAAGACGACTATATTTTAGGAACGTTTATCTTAATAGCTTCGAACTCATTAATTAACTACTTATCAAAATAAAAGAACAAAAAAAAAACTATAACAAATTAATGATAATTTAGGTTTTAGTTGAATAATTTTAGCACAATTAAAATAAAATAAAATTTGCTTCTAAAAGTAGTACTTTAAATACTAAATGTGTTTAAGTAGTTGTGTCGTAACATTTAGCCAGTACAAAAGGCTATGTCACGTATGTATTTAAAGGTAGATACAAATAACAGGGTCTAACTTTTCAGCTAAATATAAAGATAATGGAGTGTTAATGACGCATCATTATCCACAAATTGACTAAGTTTTACACCCGTATTTTTTCCCCCTGTTCTTCCCCCCCCCCCCCCCTTCCTCGAGTTTTTAGCGTGAGAGAAGATAAAATATTCTAATAAAAGCTGTTTATTATAAAGACAAATTTACGACATAAAACTTTCAGTCCTTCCATTCCCTGTCATTTAGACAGTGGAGGGGAGAATTTAACTGATAAAAAGTACTGACACGAATATTCTTTTACAAACATTTATGGAGATTTCAGATTCTTTTATGTATTTAAAGATTGTTAACCCTTAAAAGTTTTACCTCTCCTAATCTATAAAAGTTAAAAATTTAATATCTTTAATTATTATCAGGTTTCAGATATGCTTGAAACTTATCTACAGTTACCTTCGGTAAGCTCGGAAGCAAAATATTGACAGATAAGAAATAAAAGGTCGGGAAAAAATTAAATAAAGTAGACAATAATGGTTTGTAAAAGCATAACATCTTTTGAGTCCATTATAACAGCGCGAGGAAGCTATGTGCAACACTAATTGCCAGATTATGTTTTAATATTATGAAATTAAACTTGATTTAACCAATTCACAAGAGAAGTGAAACAAACTTCTTGCATACGAGTCTGCAAGACAGTGATATTTTCATAATAACGATTTTTAGTGTCGTATTTTAGTAACGCTTTTCGAGTTTATGTGTTACATCCATGACATGAAAATATTAAAAAGGAGAGAAAAACCAAATAGCATCAGCAGTCGAAGAAATACTTTTGAAGACCATAAAAGAAAATGAATCCTGATGGAACGATTGTCTTTACGGTTGTCACTATAAAAATATATTTTAAACAGGATTTTGGATATAACAGCAATAATTCTAATTTTTCAACGTAATGAATAAAAAAGCAGATTTTGTGAATTATTACAATAATAATAACATTAAATAAATCGACGCATAGTTTTACATCTAGCTATTATTTTTTTTTTTTAGAATTTATAATTATTTCATATTCATAAAAAGAAAGAATAACAAAAATGTATTTTATATCCATTTATGTCGAAGTAGAGTTAAGTCATAAACAAAAACTGATTAGTATTATAAAGAATGTACAAAGTACAAGAGTATGTGACCTCTCTAACATATTAAAGAAAAATAAGTTAGGATTGATAAAAAGGATACTGGCACCAAATCGTCGACTTCGCATATCACATGCCATCGAAAATATTGGACTCATTTCGTTTTCTGGCTTGACTTGTCAAGCTTTTTTTTATTCGTGACGATCTTCAAATATTTTTCTCTACTGATTTCAGCTATGAAAGTTTTTTACAGACGGACGAACAAATAGAGCCACATCAATAGCTTCCCACTTAAAGAACCAAAATAACAAAGATCACTGACTATAAATATCAAATGCATTCAACTTTGAGTGCCAGCCATTTTCATCAATTTTTTCATTAATCTAAAGAAGAAAAGTTTGGTATACTGATTGAAAACATATAGTCTATGATCCGGCAATTGTATTCCCAATCCAACCGTAGTAGGTTGTCTTAAATTCTAAATTTTAGATCTAAAATCTAGGCAACCATGGATTCATCCAACTTTTTGATAAGGCAATACGGTTGGATTGGGAATAAAATTACCTTTCATTTGATATATAACTCGATATAATAACTGATGAGGGAATATTAATTACGTTACTTACCTGTTTATACCTGGCAACTCCATAGTTGTCCAGAGAGGAAAGTAGGCAACCCTTATTTTTTGAATTCCTTGGGGTCAATTCTCTCAGTTAATGTTTGATTTTCATAAATAACACATCGGGGAAGTTGAAGTAAGGGGAAGGTAATAAACAGTTTATTATTTAACCTCAACGGTACGCGATTTCGCTAGGCAAGCTATTTGCAATGTATCAATCTATAAATTCTCTATCATTTACCTATTCTTTATTGCAATTAAATAACAGATGAGGGTATATATTCCTTATACCGGATCTTGGACTAATATACTAATACTAAATTTAAATCCCATTTAAATTGTTGTTATTTGTAAAAAAGTTTTTGAAATGTTTGAACAGTTTAAACAGGTGAACACACATATCGTTTTCGATGTTTAGAAAACTCATATTTATTTTCATCAATATCTTGGATAACACTGGATTTGCCCTAGTAGTAACATACCAAAGTAGTAAGTTTTTTTGTTTTTTTTTCACAATAACGAAAATACTAATAAAATGTGAACTAAAGAATTGTTTATACTCGAAAAAAAAACCAAGAACAGCTTTTTAAATAGCCATTCAAATTTTAATTATTTGTAATAGGACATTTTTCTGTTTGCAATGGACCACGTGCTTTCACGTGAAATTAGTAGTTTGACATTTTTTAATAAAGACATTATTTTTTATGAAAAAGTTGCCGAAATTAATTATGATTTAAATGCAATATTATTACTATACGAATATACCATGTATGTATGTGGAATATAAGAAATTCATTCAGTTAACAATATATCTAACGACTATTTGAAAAAATAGATGGTAGTAGAGACAAGTTGAGTAAATTGTCAATTGAAATTTCAATTATTTATTCATTAAACAGTATCTAATTAAGACAAAAGCCATGTGCTGACTTTCTTTATTTTTATTTATTGTAGCTGTAGGCATAGTACGTAGGTTTAGGTGTAAATCTCCTTGTTGGTAGACGTTGCAGAAGGAGAAGTTCCTAATTGGCTACTTTTAAGAACATATGTTAGCTTGACTCTAGGGGAACAAATACCTTGTGACCTAACAAGGGCTTCAGGCAACGAGCCTGGAGAGCTTAGGTGAAATGTTTTTACCCTCGGCTAAAGGGAATGTCAGTAAGTTGTCGGTGCCTTGCTAAAGGAACTGTCTCATGGTAATTACTGTGACTAGAGTTAAGTCCTCTGATGCACAACATCTTAGTACGCATCTTTATCTCTGCTTACTTAGAATTCTACTGAGGCGTTCTCTAATTGCACCAACACCAGATGCAGTACGATACGGTCACGTATATATTTCGCTTCTTAGAAACGAAATACCTAACATCTACACCTGTAAAAAATAGATCTTAGAACTAGGAGAAACTAGGTCTTCTTTGATACTATGTTCTTCGTTGAGAACATCATATATATTTTTTAACGCTAGTTAATTATAAATTTAAAATGAACATGCTTTCATAATACCAAGAGTACATCATTCAGTATATTGTTCTAACAAAAATAGTGGACTGTATAAATTACATTAAATAATACCCGTACTGGTTGTAAAAATGACTACGAATAGATGTATATATGCAATATACTAAATCGGTCAATTCTTACACTACTTTGTTACAAATCTATTTGTATTTTTGCTGTGATATAAATATGATGTATTTTTTTGAAGGTTATTTACAGCTTTCAAAGACTTTTTATTTGCTTGGAGTAAAATCTATTTTTTACTTCCTATTTTTATCATCTTCATTTATTTGTTTATGCTTTAACTTTTCCTCATATACCCTTTCAAGTGGGATCCAATGCGTATTTTCCATTCTAACATCTGAGTAACCTATATATAAAGATAAAATTAGAAATTTATAAAAAAATGAAACTCATTAAATGATGAAACCAGAACTATTTAATAATTTTGTTTGACAGCAATGCGATTCCGTAGTTTTTTTGTTTTTTTTTTTAAATTATATTATTGGAGTTCCTGGTATAGTTAGTCAAGAATTTTATTCGTATTAAAATAATTTATGTTATATCAACAAAGCATATCTATAGTATCGCGCAGTCGACTTCTATCATTTTAGTAAAGGTAATAAGGTCAGAAGTCAGAACCCTTCAATTTAATAGGCAACACCTACATTTCCAAACGAACATTTCCAATATCATTTAAAGTAATCATTTATGCACTAAATTATTTTTGAGTGACACAAGTANCGTAGTTTCATGACATTATTAATAACTTGTACATGCGAAGTACGAATGCACCTTCAAAGTACAGGGTTTTAAATTTGTTCATCCCATTGTGTAACAATAAAAAATAAACAGTCTAATCATCAGTTAAATGAACTTCGTATATATATTGGAACGGATACATATTTTTAACTGACGTACAATATAATGAAAATGATAGGCCAATTAGTATGGCACATATCGCGTTCTTATAACGTAGGCACTCAAATGATGTTACGCTTTCACAAACCATTATTGTTTACTTTAATTAGTTTTATCTACTCACGGCAGCAAAATTAAGCATTGTTGTACTGTTTTCAGTCTGCAAAATGTCATTTTTCTTGATTATTTTGAATAAAGTATCAGCAAAATATCAAAGTGTCAGCAAAAGTTCAAAGTGTCAGCAAAATAACAAACAGGCTGTCAAATTTTAAGAAAATTTTACTAAAAAAAAGGTTACTTCATCGCAGGTTATAAACATTTCCACACTGTTTATTTTTATATATTTAAGCGTAATATTCTGCTAAATAGTTACATCTTTTTTGAAAATAACTTAAATAATCATAGTGACAAACAAATTTTACTATTTTACAATGATTATCTAAAAATAGAAATAAAAAACAGTTGTTAATAAAAAAAAATGGCAACCCTGAATTTGTTTTGCCTTTGATTTGTTTTCTTGATGACTCAAACTTTCGTGTTTTACAACTTTAATTTCTTTAAATCTTTTATATATACATAATAATAATATAATAATATATGTATTATAATTATAATAATTAATGTAATAATAATTAGTGAATATAATAATTAGTGTAATTTTTAGATAAAATATTGTATGTAACTATGCAGCTAAGGAAACATTCCTGATTCGTTTAAAGATTACCTGCTTCGGTTACACCTCAGCAGGTAATTAACATTTGCCTGCCTCGGCTTCGCCTCTGCAGTAAATTTGTTTAGCCTATCCTCGCCTTCGGCTCGGATCTAAAACTTAAAAACTTGTCAGCAAAATTTCATTTTGCTGCCTAGTTACATAAATAACTATTTTCCCACTTTAAATCTATAGAACTATCACTCTATCGCAATTGAGCACTAAAAGTACCAATTTAGAAATATTTTCTATAATTGCTGTTGATTTTGTTTGAGATCATAAATATGTATCCAAATTGTTTTTTTTTTTTTTCACTATAAAAGGAATTTAAGGCAAAAGAAACTGTCTAAAGACTATATTTGAATCAGACAATAAAAAATTAATTTTATTGAAAATAGACAGAAAATTAATTTTCCGAGTGCTCGTGTTTTCCACATAGAAACGCTTAATTAAATTATGTTATTAAATTTAGTTGCCCTATCAAGATACATAATTAAGTTAATATTATGCCTTATGATTAACAAATTAATTAGAGAAGCAATTCCGTGTTTCCCAGCTGTATAAAAATATTTGTTGGGTTCTTCAATACAAACTAAAAATAGTGACTTTTCTGAGTGCATTGAGTGTAAATGAATTTATTCATCGGTACACAAAAAAAATTAATTAACTGTTTAACAAGATGTTAAAATAAAACCAAAAAAGGTAAATGAAAATTGTTTATAACCATCCTTTCTATTTAGCGATAAATAACAAAACGAAACATAAAATCCTTAAACTCACAGATTTTTATTTGTATTCAATTATGTCGTATAATTTATCAAAAGAAAACAAGAAAGTATAACTAAACAGTCAAACAATTTCCTAGACTTCTCTGATTTTAGTCTAAAAGAGAAACACGACCTAACAGAGGTGACAAAAAAGAGGGAGGGAAAAGTGTCAAAATAAACATGAGATGAAAGAAGTGCGGATAAGGCTTCAGGGAAATAACAGAGGATTTCTCTCTGTTTGGACGTATATTTGTAAATGGAGCTCTCTGGGCCTCGTGGAAGCTCTAAACTGTTTCTAAAAATATTCGTCCCTCCCGCTTGTTTGTACTTTTGCTGTGAGGTAAAGCCTTGTGTTTTTCCCCGTGTGCGGGCACACTTTGTGAGCCATCATCATATGAAACAGGGGGTGCCCCAAATGTAAAACCTGTGTTTCTACTTGGGGTCCTTTAGTACAACACTATACTGACGTTCCTATTTCAATCCTTTTTTTGTCACTTTTACCTTCGCAAATTGCTCCGAGATTTTGTAGGTTACGACAAAACAAAATCCTTCGTCGAGCCTTAAAATGGTGCCTTTTTTCCTTAGAATTTTCGTCTTGTTTACAACATTTTTATTAAGAAAGTATACACAAAACATTTTTTAGCTGTAAAAAAGTTCTATTCTTGAATTTTGACGCAGAAAACCAAAAAAAAGTGTTAATTTTTATTTCCTGCGGAAATATGAAAGAGGAATTTTCGCCCATGCAGTTGTTGATATCTTTAATGGAAAATATATAAATTAATGCATTCAACTATGATTATTACAATAATTTATATTTTCTTTCGTGATACTAAATATTTCTAAAAAAGTAACTCTAAGTAAAATGTTTCCTCTCAATCAGCCTAAATATTGGATACTATGTTTCTACAAAGAGTAACCAACTCTAACCATTACCTCTGTATTTGGTGATATCTTTCTTTACGTGTGTTAAGAATTAATGTAATCAACCTGTTGCATGTTCATTACAGTTTTAATAGTTACAGTTCATTACTTGTAACACAAACATGTGCAACCACACAAAAATAACACAACACATGTGCAAAATAACACAATACATGTGCATAATAACTTTGTAGGCATAGGAAAGATCAGCCAAAGCCAAAAATAAGTCCAAAACTTTGAATTTATACTTTTAACTGATCTTCGTCATCTTCAATTTCTACTGCATGTGCAGTTATTATAGTCAACTATTACTAATTTCATTAATTTGGGAACATAAGAGGATGCACTATCTTAGCTTCTGGAATAATAAGAATATTTAATGTCTTTTTACCACTCAATTTTATTTTCTTGTTTTTATAAAATAAGAGCAGCATTGAAATATATAAAAATAATTTTATATACTCGTCTCACTTTGAAGTATAATCAAATAATTGTAACAAAAGTTGTCCAAAGTAATTTATTTAAAGTGGTAATATCTCGATACATTTATAAAGGGACAAGCCCTAACAAGATTTTACTACCCCTTCCAAAACGCTATCCTTTAAAAATGTCGTGCATGTGGACTGTAGGTACATCAAAATCGTTAACGAGACAGACTAAACTCTCATTATCATTTGACTTGTTAGAACTCGGGGAAAACAGTTAAAAATAGAACAGAGCGTCATTATTGTTGAATTATGCAATCCGGTTATTCAGCTGTAATAACATTAACTGGAGTGGTTAACGTGGAGTCGAGCCACGGGCATGATTATACCAGTACTGCAGTGAGAAATGATCTCCGAGTGACATTTAGTTCATTAATCAACAGCCCTTCTAGCCATGTGTTTCCCTTTATCGTCAAATGTCACAGTGTACCTTTTGCATAGAAAGTTAATCTATCTATATAATAATACTCCTCAAGCGTATAACAGTGCAACACTCAGCCACGTGTAAGAGTTATATTATATTTAATCCAATTAACCTTTTTATTTCTATATCCTGGATTCTGTAGTATCTTAAGTCTAATGTTGGTGTTGGCAGTACACTTCCCCCTCGTCCCCCTCCCCTCGGTCCCATTTTGACACGACTTTAGTGGACGTGACAGATCGTGATCGTCCACAGAAGTGAGCCATTCGTCCGAGTGTGCACAAAGGTCGCCCATGCCGTCTCGCCTTGTCAAATATCTTGCCCCGTCTCATCCGAGTGCACTGCCGGAATAATAGAATATTCTACAATAGCCTGAGTTAGACAATAAACGTGCATGCTTGGAATTAACACAATAAACTAGGCATCGTGAGGCTCTATCATTGAAGCGGATGTATTGCAATAAGTACTGAATATTGAGGAATTTATTAATCATGATAAATGTCATAGTTGCCTCTTCAACTAGTGTAGAGTGTCACCTTCCTAGATAAACTTATGTAGAGGCCCGTGGTTCAATTCCCCCGGCACTGGAGTCTATTTTTCTCTGTCTGTCTCCCAGTGTTAATAATAATGATAATTTGATTCAAATTATCAATGTTATTAGTGATACGGATATATTGTTATTTGAACAGTAACATACACGATAAAAGTAGCATTAGCATTAGGTTATCGATGAAACTTAATCTGTTACGGAGCAGTATTGTTTAAAAAGATAATTTTCTCTCGTATGCGATAATTCTATCCCCTCCCCCTTGGGTCATTTTTTAGCTCGTCTATTTATACATTTCTTAAAGGAGTTAAATTGAATAACAATTTTCCCTCGCTTAAAGAGCGCTTTTGGTTGAAATTAATCTAGGTCTATCTGCAAGCTATTTTCAACATAAACCATCCAAATTTCATAAAAATCAGATAAGTACTTTTGAATACATAGGTAAAAATAAATGTATGATTGTGCGCATCTGGAAAAGCAAAAAATAGGCACAGAAGGTTCACACGTATATTGAACCAACAATTAGTTAATTGTGACCTACCATCCTAATTTCAATAAAATCCGACAAGTAGTTTTAAAGAGACGTTGGACGTTGGTTCGCAAAAATTGAGCGACAGACCGACAGGCAGAACCAAAAATGTTCCCTGATCTCTGAAACGAATTTCAGTCTTGGAATATTTGAAATCGGAGACACCATTTTTTCCGATTTTTAGAACGATCACATAGCTTTCGGTACATTCGGTAAGGTCGGAAGCAATATTATAAATAAATAATTTATAGCAATTTTCAGTTAGATTAAGAATATGTAAGTAATTTCCGGAAATTGTTTCTGGTAGCTATATTAAAAAAAAATATAGCCGATATTGAAGTATACTCCATGTAGATAGATAAAAAGAACTTCAAAACATAGAAATCATATATGTTTTTAATATAAATTCATTACTAAGAAAGATTAGAAATTGCTGTCAAATCTCTATCCTAAGGACCATAGAACGCGGAAGTCAAATATTTGTTTTTCTCCTTTGACACAAGATAAAATTATCTATTGTAACGTAAGAAGAACGTCTGATTCCTTCTTTTGACCCACTAGTTTATTACAATATACCTGTTATAAAGCTCTGATCTTATGCAGCAAATATTTACCTTTCAACCTAAAAAACTTCATATTACATTGCAACAAAATTCCTTAGTTCACTCGTCTATTCAATAATACATATATAAACATTTTATTAAATTCCACGGAGAATTTTACAATTCACAACTTCCTTCACACTTGACATCTTTTCAACTTCAGACGAGATAGAATATTTTTCTTATTATAAAAAAAATAAAGAAAAGTTACAAATAACAAAATAAAATGGGATAAAAATATATAAATTTGTTTCCTTTTCATACAGTTCAAGCATGATCCAAATATTTTCCTTATACAACGAAGGAATACACATGGTCGCACCTCTAAATAAATATAAATATATTTTGAACTCGGGATTTCGAACATCTTTCATTATTACTATTATTAAATTTTCATATTTTATAAATATTGTTACCTTTGTGGATAATATATAAAAAAATTTACTTCACATTGAATACTTGCAAGACTTTAATATTACTTTCTATGGGAAATAAAATTTCGTGAATTTAACGAGAAAAACAAAATATCAGCGAAACATTGAATGCAATATCACATATAAAATTTTAGAAACAGGAATATTTGTTGCATATTGGAGATTGTAAATATATATAACTATATAAACAAAAATTAATGTTTGTCTGTCTGTATGTCTCTTATACCTTCCAAAACCGTTCATCCGATTGCGATGAATCTTTGGGGAATGGATGGACACAAGCCCGGGAAGGTTTCTGAGTTAGTAAAACTATGTTCCGATAGATGGCACGCGCGTCGTTTCACTGAATGTGTAAATTTCATATTGTTTAACTGCCACTGAAAAATATGAAATTCACACATTCAGTGAAACACACGACATTCATTGACTGTTTGGCGGTACGAAGTTCGCCGGGTCAGCTAGTTTTATATGTATACATATCATGTTTATTACATATTTTATTATATTTATATTATATTATTATATTATGTATTATATTATATTATATTATATTTATATTATTATATAATATTTTATTATTTAAGTATGTTTATTACATATTATATTTATGTATACACATACATATTATTTCGAGAATCGATAAGGAAATCGTGGCATTACTCCAGCGCGTATTCCTACCTTCGCAGTAAACTGTTGATCGAGATTTAACATAAAGGAAAATGGATGAGGGCACATTTTAAAAATGCCTTTTAGCCCTTCGTATGATAAAGTAGAATTTAACTGAACTATCTCTTGATCTTGGTTAAGGTCGTTTACGCCATTTTAGTTACCAAGCGTCCAGATCAGTAGTAACGAAAATGAGTTGACTAATCTTATAATAATATCTCTTTTAAGTTCCGTCAACATTGCAGTTCTACCTCTGGTTATTTCGCACAGTACATTGCTTAAAGTACTCTTTCGATGCTCATAATGTTGTTACTTCCCGTAAGAAATAAGAAGGTATAATAATATCAATCATTTAGATTCCAACGACATTGGCTCACGACAGCAGTTTCGTCAACCTAATATCAGTGTGCTTTTCTCCTGAATGTCTTCTAATATGCCGTTACGTTCATAAGTTCTTTAAAAAATAGTAGGCCACTACACCAAACAAATCTGTTATAAGATTACAACTTATTTGTTTAATAGTTTTATTGCTTCCGAGCTTACCGAAGGTAACGGAAGCTACGTGATCGTTCTGAAGAACGNGTCGGTCTGTCCTTCAATTTTTGCGAACCACCATATCTTAAAAACTACACGTCCAATTTTAATGAAATTTGGGTGGTAGGTCATAATTAGCCCATTGTTGGTCCCATATAAGTTTCAACCTTCTGCGCCTATTTATTTCTCTTCCACATGCGTACAAACATACATTCATTTACACCTATAGCTTCAAAAGTGCTTATCAGATTTGAATGAAATTTTTATAGTTTATCGAAAGTAACCCGCAGAGAGCCCCAGATCAATATGAACCGTCAGCGCTGTTAAACTTTTGCTAAATTGATACTTTAATTCGTGTATAAAATCAAAATAATTTTTACAAATTAAAAAAAACGGGGGAAACAATTAAACCAATTAGACAATAACGGCTTGCAAAAACCAATAAAGTACGTAGGTAGGATGCGAGGAAGCTATGTGCCACACCAATTCGCAGTCTATTTTTAAAACTGACTCAAAAATGGGTATAATAGGTAAATAAGTGTTCAACAATTTTAATAACGAAATGTCTAATTTAGAACGAATAAATTAAATATTATAAATGAAGTTTATAAGCCCATAGATTTAAACTCCTGTTTAAGATAAAACGTATAAAGGATAAATTTTAGAAGTTTAAAATTTAATTAAAAAATAAATTTTTCAATATTTGCATATTGCATATGCAAATTTGTCTCATTTCCAGATTCTATTAACAAATGGACTAAATTTATATCAATAGCATGATGACACATCATTTCGAAACATTTAGGCGTGAGAAGAGTTTCATTATTTTCTGCAAAAATCCAAGGAATAAATTTAGAAAAAATAAAATAAATAACTGTTAAAATTTCATGAATTTGACTCTTATTATTAATATTAGTTGATTTTTTTTCTCTATATCTGTTTGTTTAATTTTACTTTATCAATCCATTTTTTTTTTATTATTATGACTTTTCTTTTGTTTAGGAGGAGAAAAAAAATGAAAAAGAGACAAAACGAAGAATCCAATTCGATATAGAAATGCTATATGAGAGGAGATATCAGAAAGAAAAACCTGATATTTACAATTTGTTTCCAACTTTTATCATATTTCCAATTTTGGAGAAGGCACAAGGTAGGCGGTACAGACCCCGATCGATATAGGCGTCTCTCCAATATTATACCTACATTTTATTTTATTTTATTTATTTTTTTAGTAGAATATACCTCTATCTACTCAGCTTATTTATTTATTTAACTGAATTTTATTTTTTGTATAGTGCTTGTATTCTAAAGCATCAATAAACTTTTTTAAAAAAAAATTTGGGAAAGATTTTTTTTTTTTCCTTGGAATTCGAAATATATGAGAGGAAAATTGTGAAAATATAATGCTGTTTGTTTATTTATTAAAACAATAACAGTGGTCGGTTCTCTCTCTTTCCCTTGAGTGATAATATTTAATAAAAAAAATATATCTAAATTTTCCCTCAACACCCCCTCATTCTTTTCCCAATAAATAAAGTAATTCCTGTTATCGCATTCTTTTTTTGTAATGAAAAATATTATTTTTGCTAAATTATTTTATTATAAGCATTTTTTGATATATTTTTTTTCCATTTTCATTGCTGCCAGGAAGTGAAATTCAATAATAATTTCAATTCTAAAATATTTGTTAGTTTTGATTTTTACTGTCTCTTGAGACCCAATTACCAACTTCTTCTTCGAAACACTTTTTTTTTTTTTTTTTTTTTTTTTTTTTTTTTTTTTTTTTTTTTTTTTTTTTTTTT
>KZ651766.1:0-11473 GCA_001010745.2 Gerris buenoi
AGTGTAAATATAATGTCAATTGTAAGTTATGTATAATGTGTTTTAATGTATAAAATCGAGGACGTAAGCCTGGCCGATCTAGGAATGTGCAAAGTTGCAACTTTCGCACTCCCATGGACAAGCGATATGAAGCGGGAGAAAGAGATAACGACCCCTCGGGGAAAACGAGGCCGATGACTTGGGGTAGAAATCTATTGATAAATTTAATTCTTTTTATTTTCATGTGTAACTTTAAATAATCTTTAAGAAGACTTGGGGTTAAATGTCTTGTGGAATTTAATTATTTTTATTTTATTTAAGAGTATATATTTATATAGTCTTTGATAAGACTTGGGAGGTAGAAACACATTGATGAATATGATTATTTTTATTTTTATGTTGAATTCTATATAATCATTTAAGGGTAGATATGTATTGAGCAATTTGATTCTTTATTTTATTTGTGTCTAATTCTAAATATATTTCCTTAACCAATGACCGTACTTTGTGAACTCATTCCTGGCTACTCTACCCTCTCATAGGCCGAGCAACTCACCTCAAAAGCCATGAGAGGGAGTGTTTAAATCTGATTGAAAACTTGTCAATTAATAATGGTTGGTTTTGTTATATTGTTGATTACATTTTATTTATTAAATTTTATGATCAAAAACGATGTTTATTAAGAGTGTAAAAAAAAATATATATTCCACAGTTTATTTATTTCTATAATTAATTATATCATTGTTATTTATATTTTACTGGATTATGTCAATATTGTGGGGTTAGGATGGAACACTCTCTCACCCCTTAATCGCTCTAACAGTAATTAAAGCCTGAAAGCATTTTTTGACTCCGTTTGAGATCGAGTAGTGAAACTTTTAAAGCGATCTCTAGTTTTACTACAAGCTCTAAAAGTAAACTTTGTGGTGGATTGTAGCTTTTCTAATATCCATGGTGAAAGGATGGATTTTAATTTTGAAACCTCCAATACTCCGGTGTAAATATGAAGTGAGATGTAACACCGTGTATAATGGCCAGTGAAGTAAATGCCATCATGCTTTCTAAAACAGGTGTTTACACTTGAGCCATGAGGAAAACTGTGGTGTTCCATCTACTTCAAGACATGGTGAACCATCAACTCGTGAGCTAGTTTCAATAAGACCCAACCCCGATCTACTACAGGAGTATGAAAGTGCGTATCAGGGGCGAATAAAATCCTATTTTCTTCGCTTTAACGATAACCAAAGCCTGAACACATTTTATGATTCTTTTTTAGGTCGAGTAGTGGAACTTTTAAGGAAATCTCTGGTTGAACTTAGAGCCCTAAAAGTAAACTTTGTGGTAGATTGTAACTTTTCCAATATCCATGGTGAAAAGATGGAGTTTAATTGTAAAACCTCCAAAACTCCGGTGGATATGAGTACTCCTCTAGGTGAGTTTGCAAGGTTGGAATTTAGACAGCTACAAAAAAGTAGTTAGATGTTTAATGGGGTGGATGGCCTGCGAGTAAATATTAACAAATACGATCCTTTACTCAAGTCGTCCTACTTACCACTTCCCAAATCCATTTCTGCCAAAAAAGCCGTGATTAATTTACAAAACGACGACAACATGTGCTTTAAATATGCAATCCTTACCGAGCTCCTCGGAGCAATAGAGCACAAACCAATTCAATCTAATCGAACATAAGTACGATTTTAGTTGCATTGAATTTGCAGGAGCATCCTGAGGTTCACAGAGATGCTGTTCAGCGTTACAACCAACAAAATCCTGAGGTAAATAGAGATATCGTTTAACGGTACAGTCAAAAGCATCCTGAGTAAATATATTTGGATTAAAATCTTAAGCTAAACGAAATGAGACATATGCCAGCTATAATTGCTTGAAAGGTTGTGAGTCAGGGGCCTGTGGCAATTGGAATAGCGAAATACTTGATAATATCGTGGAGTATTATCTAAAGAAATAAAGTTTATAGGTGGTAGACATAAATTGATGTTGAACTTTAGGGTTTTAAACCTTGCTTGTTAGTGTGTTAAAAAACATAGATTTGATTTCCTCATAACAAAACGTCTCAATCAAGATACTTTGGAACGTTTTTTTGGTATTGTTAGGGCCAGTTGCGGTTCTTACAGTAATTCTACAATACTGCAGTTCACGTCCGCTTTTAAAACCATTGTTCTTAATAATTTGTCGCGACAGAGTCTTAGGAATTGCAACGTGGAAATTCTCGCTGAAGAGGAATTCCTGTATGTGACGACTTTTATTCAGACCGAAGAAACCAGTAATTCATCAGATGTGCTAGTTAAGGGTGTGCGAAAAGAGTTTGAAGATGACGTGGATGATCCTGAAGAAGTAATTTCACAGGATTTATTGTTTACAGGTTATTGCTGAAGATATTTTGTCCTAGCTGTAATGATGTCTTGATTGCACCTAACCCTGATGCTCCTGAGTATAGTTTTATAAAGATGAAAGAGTGCATCTCTGAGACCAAAGCCCTAACATATCCAAGTAAAGAGGAAGCGGAGGCAGTTGAACGGGCCCGTGCAGAGTTAGAAAAAGTGCTCCTAGGCATAGCACATTTAAATGGTGTCAGTAATAAAGCAATAAACTTTATTAATATCAATTTTTATTTTCAGTGGTAGGGGATGTGTTTAAAAAACTCAAGTAGAATTAAGAAATACAATGTAAAAAGTTTGAGGCCGTAATAAAACTGCAAATAAAATAAAAGCTCTCAAATACACCTCAGAACGTCAAATTCACTATAATTGTAAGTTTTCTTTTCGTAATTGGATTAAACTGAGCAAAAGGCCAAAGCATTATCCTTCCTGAGTATTTCAACAATTCCAAAGATTAAATCAGAAAAATAGAATTTTCTTCAACAATTAAAAATCGGTAATTTCAAAAGACTACTACGATTTTTTCTACAATAATCTTTCTCATCTTAAATATTGTACTTATTCTCTAGTTTTTTTAAAAATTTTTTTGTTGACATTTGATATTTTTAATTTCTATGTTAAGCACATTTTGTTTTAAAGTCAATTTTAATAATTTTATTGATTTGCTATTTGTCATTTATTAATTTAACATTGCTTTAATTATAAGTTGAGTTCATATTTTGCATAATATTGTTTTCTTGCCACAATTAATATTTCTTTATATATTATAATGTTCGGAAGCTGCTAGGCCTCTTTAAATTCAAATTTTAAATGGATGGTTCTGCATACTTGGGGCATTAAAGCGTATCATTACATATTTATGTGTGTAAGTGCATATTATGATTTTTTTTTTTATTTTTTATTTATTTTTTTTTCACATAGATATTACTTATATACTTCTTGAGAGGAATTTCTTTAAAGTTGTTATATTCTATGATATTTCTAGTCAGACATATATTTTGAAGGCACCAAAATCTTTTGAGGATTAGAGATTCACTGTCTAAAGGAGCACGTAAACCGTAAACCCTCCGTTCTAGTACCTGCAAGGAAGGTAGTTTGGCATTCCCAACTGGTTGAAACCCCATGAATGCTAGTTGACTAATTTTTCGACTTCATAGGCTGCTGCCCTTTTAGTCGGATTATGTCTGGAGGGGTTTTTCAAACTCCATTGGCTTGGAATGCACAACTCGTGTTTCCTTTAACGGGTCAGCTACTAAGGCAATAAGGGTCCACACTTTTAAAAAATGGAACATTGGGGTCATATCGACAAAGGGCATAAAGAATTACTCGGAAGGCGCAAGGTTGCCGAACCTTGATGTATAAGATCGAAACCAAAGTCGCTGCCCCTAAATATCACGCTAAAGTAATGTTCCATTAGTGTCGTGGAAGAACATTTTCTTATTTTAAAATGGTCCTTTCCGACTAGTGACGTAATTTTAAAGAAAATTTAGATTAAGGGAAGGTATTAATGGTACAAACAAACATTTTAACTATGTTCTGTAAATTTGTAAACTATACCTGCCCGTAATATTATTATTTTTTTAAATTATAGTCGCTCTATTTTTGGTGGATATCCTTGTGTCTCCTACCTAACCTTCGAATGTCAGGTTTTCGGGTACCTACTTCAAACCCTCTTATTGCATCATAATTATATACACAAATATTATCCCATATCTATAATACCAATGCATACCGAAAAAGTGGATTCTGACACAAAGAAACAGACCTGTAGAAACAATCGTCATAGCGTACACTATAAAGATTTAGACGCAATAATACGCGTCTCTACTACAAAAATGCATGCTAATGTAAAAAAAACTTGACAGTCAAATGCAACAACAAAATTCCCATTGATTGTATTAACTACAATAAATGTCGTAAAAATATACATTAAGCGTTTTATTTTTAAACCTGAAATATTTGTACATAAAAATTGTAGATACACTCTAATCATTATAGCATACCTACAATACTACATTACAGTGAAATGTCATATGACCTAAGTGCGGCCCTCGTAAAATGTTGGCCCTTTTACGACAAAAGGTTGCCGACCCATGGTGTAGGTTAATGCTTCAAAATAGCTTCCGAAGAAGATTTGAAAAAAGGTCCTTATCTATAAGTATTCATGATGCTTTTCAGGTTTATGAGACATTTTTAAAATGGATAACAAATTGTCAAAGGCCCTGAGGAATTTGGCAGAACTGGAGACTGCAGTGATTTATGTAATTGTAATTTAAACATCTGTAAAGTCTCTAAGTGGGAAGATGATAGAGGTTGGGGCTGTAATCCATCTTGGTGCTGGTCAATTAACAATGGTTGTAGTTGAACACGAGTAGAACAAGTAGTCTGTAGAAACAGACGAGTAGAAAGAATCGAATTTTTTGCTGAGTCGCTGTGAGACATTACTTCGTTTGAATTTCATAAGGCAGATGTAGCTTTAACTATATAACTTAATTTAACAAATCTGTACTTTCATAACTTTTTATACTTTAATTGTTCTATTTTATATATGAAGGATAATAACAATGTATTAGAGTGATTGGCCTAAGAGTAAACTAAACATGGACCTATGTCGAAGGCATAGGTCCATGCAGGCAACGTAGAAAACCAAACAATACGTGAATATTATTACTTACTAAGGACGAAGACGGTGAAAATATAATCCATTGTTTAGTAGGAATAACCAGTTATAGTACTGTTCCTTAGGAGTTTCAAGCTTGAAGTTGCAGATATTGCAACAGCCTTAGCTGTTTGAGGCAACACAACGGCCAATTAATCGTTATATGCAATGACACCGGAAAATGATTAAATGATTGAAGCGGACATTTCAGCCTCGAGACCCCTCACCTCTCACCTCAGATTGGCAGGGGAAGAGCATGCCTCTTATATACAACTGCATGAAGTTTCAGGTTTCCCATACTTCACAAAGGTAGAGACACTTATTTCCTCTCGATTCAGATCAGGCAAGAGACCGAGAAAACGCTGAAAACCAAGAAATACGTGAAAATGTATGCTAGCCAAGGATAAAGAAAGTGAAAATATAATTCATGGTATAGTAAGAATAAGAAGCTGTTGCTATTCCTTTTTCAAACAAATTTATTAATATAATTTTGTATAACTATTTTAACACTTTTATATTATTTAAAAGAAAAACTTGGATCTTTATTTAATAAATTAATTCACTCAAGAAATAAAAAACAATAGACCTACAGACCAAGAAAACTCTGAAATCCACGAAAAAGTATTACGTTAAAATAATTACTAACTGAGGACCAGAATGGAGAAAATATAATTCATGGTATAGTAGGAATAAGAAGCAGTTATTACAGTCATACATTATTCATACAGTTATTAATTACATACGTCATTGTCGAAGTTATTGATGAGTGTGACCCTAGGAGACTGAGAGTTCCCATGTCTTTGAAGATAAAGAAGAAGGTAACTTTTGTTATTTAACCGTAAGTTATGAATTTTATAGTTTTTTTGTTTTTTTTTAATTTAAAAAAAAAAAATAATAAGGATAGATTACCACTGTGATATTTTGTTTTCAGGTGACTTTTACTACTCCAGTAAAAACTAGAGTAAGAAATGGTTCTGGTGGTCCAAAATTGAAAAGTTTGATCTATAGTTTTCTGGTAGATGGTTTAAAAATTAGAGTATGTAAAACCATGTTTCTTAATAAGTTGGCAATCTCCAACACTTCTGTTATTACTGCTTTAAAGAGTTAAAGCAAGAGGGTTCGGTTGAGCTTGATCAGTGTGGAAAAAAACAACCAACAAATAAATTTTATGATAAAATAATAACAGATATTAAACCTGGCCTGGGACATCACCATCTCGCACTTACGACCTACGCAGCACCAAGTAAGCCACTTTTCTTTTTCTACCTTTGGCTCTACTTCTCCCCAATACCTGCAGAAGCAGTTACTATCCCTTCAACAAACAATTACAATAACGTAATTTTGAATAAACACTTTTATATTATTAAAAAGAAGAGAGTAGATTTATAAAAAAAAACAACATGGATAACGCGTGTAGATGCAGCCGTATACTTTCTACCATCTGGGAAGTAGTGACTTCGGAGAGGCAGGCGACTGCACCTGATATATATTTGAATAGGTTTATTAGTGCATCCGGATGTAAAACCGACCCTAGGACCGGAGTACGGACACCTGATGTTATTCTAAACATCTTTGCAATGGGTTTAAACTATATTCTTCAGACCAGTCTCATAATGCCAATAATAGAAAAAGGATTAGACATAAATCCGAATATATTGATAGGACTGACATCCATGCCATCTGACAGTATTACGCAGTTAGCAAGTTTGATTGGAGATAATCGTGAAGATTTTTACATACCTGAAGATAGAACAGCTGGAGATATACCTCTCATTACTTTAGGTGGTAATCGAACAGAATTAGAAGTTATGGGACGACATCATTTTCGCTTTACATGCTCAAAGATAGATGAAATTCCGACAAACATGTTTACATTTCAAAGGGGCAGTGGCTTCTTTAGAGTACTTCGAGGAGGTTACTACGCCGTAGTGCTTCCAGCACCTGATCCTGTTGATTTTAGAAGGAGCGATCCGTTGCCTGTGCTCACATTACCAAGTATTGACCATATGCTGATAGTGGATAACAATTCTTGGAATGCATATCATGAGGGGGATTCTCTCACATATAATATGCCATTTAGCGGAACTATTCATATGCATTTGATTTCATTTCCATCTTATTCTACACCTAGTACAATGTTAACTAACGGCTCTTATCTATATATGTTGAATGCATTTCTTCAACCTGGGTATCAACATCGTGATGTTTTAAAAAAGAGAGTAGATCCTTATTTAATAAACTAATTAACTCGAGGAATAAAAAACAACAGACAGTATTGCACATCATAGTTATCAGTGTTATAGACTTCGGCAGACGTAAGTTTATTGATTACGTTGTCTTCGAGATTTCGTCGAATTGGAGACGAGAAAGAAAACACTGCATTTCATATTATTTTTCGAGAAAACAAGTTCTATCTGTTACGAGGATTGGCACGCTCAGAAAACGCTGAAAACCAAGAAATAAACGAAATGTATGCTAGCTAAGGATAAAGAAGGTGAAAATATAATTCATGTATAGTAGGAATAAGAAGCAGTTACTATTCCTTTAAAAAACAATTAAATTAATGTCATTTTTTTATTATTTAAAAAACGAGAGTAGATCTTTCTTTAATCAAATAATTCACTCAAGGAATACAAAACAAGAGACAATATTGCACATTATAGTTATCAGTGTTATAGACTCCGGCAGACGGGAGGAAATAAAATCGTAAGTCTATTGACTATTGATAACGTTATTTAGAAATCTGTACGTTGTCTTCGAGATTTCGTCGAATTGGAGACGAGAAAGGAAACACTCCATTTCATGTTATTCTTCGATATAACAAATTTTAACTGCTACGAGGATTGGCATGATCCTCTACAATCTCAGGAGTTTCAATTAAGGTAGAAATACGTAAAATGTATGTTAGCTAAGTACATAGAAGGTGAAAATATAATTCATGGTATAGGAGGAATAAGAAGCAGTTATTACTATTCCTTCAACAAACAATTACATTAATGTAATTTTGTAACAACATTTTCTTTATTATTTTAAAAAAAGAGAGTAGATCTTTATTTAATCAAATAATTCAAAGAATAAAAAACAACAGACAATATTGCACATCATAGTTAGGAAATAATAACTTAAGATTATTGACTATTGATTTCGTTATTTAGAAATCTGTACGTATAGAATTCAATATTAAACGTAGTTTAATACATATAATGGTAAACTTGATGAAGTTAAACAAATATTAGAGTTTGTAACGTGATCTTAACACGGGTTAAAAGATCACGTAAGAGCAGGGAAGAACAGCGACGAATAAGCATTTTAAAGAAACGGGCCATTTCAGATATTCTTGTACAAAAAGCTATCAAGTATGAAGTTAGATATGACTTTTTACATTTGGAAGCCTGGGAAGTCCATACTATCTGGGTGCAACCACCTCTACCTAGGTACTAAGGACTTAATACCCTAGATTAGTAGGAAAACCTCTACCCTCGTCCTATCAACCTACTAAGTTCAATGCCATACAACTTTTATTTATTTGCACAAACATTTCCTGGAAACACTTTTCTCATGTCCCTTTTTGTAAAATCCATTAACCCGATTTTATTTGCCCTTCATATGCTAATCTCTTACTTTTTTTAAACTTTAAAAAAAATATCTGTTAAGACTTTTCCTCCCACCCTGTTCACAACCCCCTCCTAAAATATCTAAAGTATATATTATCCTTCAGAAGAAGGAATCTCATCATTCAATATATTCTTACAATCGCTTCAGCTTCAGTGAACTTCACTTATATCAATACGAGTCGTGTCTGTTCATTCTTTTTGTGTCTCAAGCTCTGCCATGAAGCCATCCTCTTTCGTAGATTATTTCTATACTCAACTACATGTAAGTACCATTTTTATATTTAATACTCACTTGTTCTTATCATTATATTTTAAATGTTACAAAATAGAAACAATTACTCACATATATTCTATCTTCAATTGACTATATTTCGCCCCTTCCTAGGTGTATTCATAATAAAAAAAAAAAACTCGACAAAAATTTACATTCAATTTATGCTTATAATTTTCACATATTTTATTTGTTACATAAAGATGTTCCATATAAATATATTTATTTTCTTAAAAAAAAAAACTCGACAAAAATTTACATTCAATTTATGCTTATTATTTTCACAAATTTTATTTGTTACATAAAGATGTTCCATATAAATATATTTATTTTCTTAAAAAAAAAATATATATATATTTTTCGGGGAAAAGTAACTCTTCAAAAAAATGTATGCTTGTTCTAAAACGAAGATTAATCATACAAAAAAATTGTACTGTGACCTCTGTACCCAAACAGTAAAAATCTCTTAAAGTTACCCAAAACACAAGTGTAAATTATTTTTAACTTTTTAAGAAAAAAGTTAATCTATATTTTTTTCTGTCTCGTATAAAATAAAGATTTATTTTAATAAAATAATTATACTAATTACATCTATATATTATNTATATTATATATATTTATTTAAATACATATTATATATTTTACAATATGTATAAATATATTTATATAGAAAAAAGTTATCCTATCTTGTCAAAAATGAAGGTTTATTTAGTTAAAGTAATTGTACCATGTACTGAGGTACCTTAAAAGTACAAATCTTATTTCAAACTTTGTCAGAAGGTTTGTTTAATTTATGTAAACAAAACATTTGATTTTTTTTTTTTTATAAAAAAAAAAATATTTGTACTTTCTAGGTACAGAGTGCATGGTAAAATTAAAGATGGATTTAATTTAATTTAATATTGGATAAATTTAAAGATTTGTACTTTTTGGGTACAGAGTGCATGGTAGATTTATCTTCGTTTTAGACTTTTAGACGAAGCATACATTTTTTATAAAAAGTAACTTTTTTCTCGAGGAATATTTTATTATTATTTTTTTTAATTCACACGTATAGGCAACCCGATCTGGGGACAGTAGCGATGGGGTTATTCCTGACATAAATGGTTTCACTTTTTTTTTTTGTCATAAAGTACCTAAGGATATTAAATAAACAATTTTATATAAAGTGTAACATTTTTTCGAAAAATCAAAAATAACCCCACTTGACTCCTGTGATTCTATTTTTGAAAATTGTAATTATTGTGTAGATTTCACATAGTTCGAAATTTTAAATATGATAATTCTTTATTTTAAAACAAGCAAGCATTATAATAAGGAATTACTTTTTCTCTAAAAATGACTTTTTTTTATCATTTAAACCTACATCCTACATAGGCAACTCGAAGTGGGGACATACTGTATATATCTGTAACCAAGTTAATTAACTAACAATTAATAGATTAACAAAACGAATAAAATTAAACAGGGACTAGGGGTAATCAAATGAAACCTTTAAAAAAATAAAATTAAAATTGGATTTTAAAATTTTAATTATACTAGTTTTTTATTTTATGTTATTTTCGGTTGTTTTGAATTTAAAAAAAATTGATAAAATATTAGAAGCAATAGCAATGCATATAATCCATTTTTTTTGTGCAGTCCCCTTTAATTTTCAATTTAAGGTCTTCAGGGGTATAATAAAAAAACCAACTATGTTTTATTTATTTATTTATTTTATAATATATTTCGTCCTTACTTGACACCTGTGGAGTAACTATGGAGTCATAGTTCAATCTTTGCTCATGACTCATGTATTTATTTTTGTGTGTGAGATATGAATTTTAATTTAATTTACGCTATGGAATTAATTAATGACGAAATTAAGATGTGGGATGTGAAAATATCACTTTTTAATTGACTACCTGACGACCTGACAAATAAATTTAATTCTTGCACACAATAGAAATAAGTATATTACTTGAAATTTCCTGAAGTAGGGACGAAATATTGCAAAAAAAAGTAGCTGGTTTTTTTTATTATTACCCCTGAAGACCTTAAATACAAATCTTAAAATGCATATAATAATTTTGGTTAATATTTAAAAAGGTTTTTTTTTTTATTTTATTTTATTTTTATTTTTTTTTTTTGAAAAATTTCTTTTATCAATTTTAAAAAATAAACTAGTCTGCCAATTCAGGTAAACAGCTTCCTCACTTTCTATTATTAACCGAAGGATCGATGGAAATTTAAAGCGACCTGTTCTATTCCCAGAAAGGTCATACTTATTTTATTTTGAATCAATATTAAAATGCATCACATATTGGTAAACTTGATGTTCTAAGAAAATATTAGTCTGTTTGTTATGGGAAAAGTAGTGATAATGATACTGCGAAATATATATATATCCCTATTTTCAATAGGGATCATCGTCTCAACGAGCTTGATTTTTCGGTGCAATTTTCATTTTGATACGTCAATTCCTTCGAGAGCTATCGTGCTTACAAGAAATCCCAAAAAAGTGATTACTATTACTAATGTCAAAAATATTGTTCAAATCGCTATGGTCGCTATG
>KZ651766.1:18642-53766 GCA_001010745.2 Gerris buenoi
ACTTCCTGATAAAGAGAGTTGTTTTTAATTATCTCTCGTGGTATATTTAGCTCCGCTAAGACAGATTTAAACTGACTCAGTGTGGTAGAATTTTTCTTTCTTCTTACTGTATCTGATATCAGATCGATAATATTCGAGTTGGTAAATTTCTTTCCTTCAATATATACCTCTCCTTTCTTATTCCAATATATTACATTAGAATGTTGTAATTTTTTGTAGAGAACATGAGCAGCTCCTCTAGAAGACTTCGGTACCGATCTTAGTAGTTGAGTTCTAATATCGATAAATTCCTTTTCCACCGGGCGATCTTCAGAATCCTCTTCGAGGTTTTTTTCAAGGGAGGAGGATTGCCCAGCAGAGTGGTCTTCCTTGCCCCAAAGTTCAATAGATATAGGCTCACGATTCTCTCTGCTCAACCTTAAATATTTGTCTAATACTTCCCGAAACATCTTCCATTTTTCGAAATCAGACATCCCTCCTAATTTTATAATGTTTTCCATTTGATCATCAAGACTTTGAATGGGGTTAGATTTCCCCGTATCAGGCTTCAGTCTATTTAAACTTTCCGCGGGGACAAGAATCATTTTTTTTGTATTTATCATTTTTCTAAAAATCTCGATAAGAGACTGCTTACGATAGGCGCTATAAGGAGAGGTAAAAAGAAATTTCCGCCTTTCTGAATCAAAGTTCTTTTTTTATTCCAAGACTCGCCTTTTTTAATCATTCGTCGTAAAAGCTTCGAATGTTTAGAAAGTGATTCTTTTTCGTAAGGTTTTAGTTTTACGTTACCTTTTAATATGTTTAAAGCGCAGTAATTATGTGAAAACCCCATGGGGGAAATAGCTAATTTGGAGGTGAAAAGCCATTTTGCTTATATATCAAATCTCTACCGTCTTGTTAGCCGTCAAATTTCTGCCCATTATGGGGCAAAGGGGTTTTGCAGAAGGTGTCTCAACCACTTGGGGGGTACGGTATCCAAACCAGTAGAAGATCAGACAAGGGATCATAGGATTCTGTGCGATTCCAAAAAGGCTGCGAGAGTGGAACATCCGCTTGGTAAACCATATGTTGAGTTCGAGAACTTTGGTCACCAGACCCGTGTACCCTTCGTCGTTTAAGCTGACTTTGAGAGTATCCTTACCCCTATAAATGGTTGTACACCTTCACCAACATCATTTTCAAGTCCATACCAGGTGCACACTCCCATATCTTTCTGTGTTTATGTGAAACCATCGAGAGAGGTAGAACATATTCCTTTACCTTTCTTGACTGAACCTTTCATATACAGGGGGGAGAATGCACCTGCAATATTTATGGATTATTTAACAGAGGTGGCTAGGGGACTAGCCTCCCTACATAAAAAACCTATAGTAAGGCGAGAGGAATGAGAGAGGAAGACCAAGAGGTGCTCCATACCACTACACATTGTTACCTTTGCTTGAAACTTTTCTCAGGAGGAGAGAGTCCCGTTCGCGATCATCGTCACATTACAGGTTGTTTCAGAGGGGCTGCCCACAATAATTGCAATTTAAAATTTAAAGCTCCCACTTTTCTCCTAATTTTATTCATAACTTAAGTGGCTATGACTCAAACTTCCTGATCTGTGAACTCAGAGAGGGAGGCAGACGAGTCACTATCATTCCCCAAACTTCTGAAAAATGTATAACTTTCTCCAAACAAGACAACGGTATATTTTGACAACGTTGACTCTTTCCGATTTATGTCGGCAAGTCTCGAGCAGCTTGTCGATCATTTACCATCCCCTTCCTTTAAAAATATGATGAAGCATTATTCAGGCGAGAAGCTCGAGCTCATGATGAGGAAAGAAGTATATCCGTATGATTTCATAGATTCGTGGGAGAAACTGAATGAAACTCATCTACTACCTCGGGAGAAATTTTACAACCAATTGAAGCAAGAGGAGGACTATGACCATGCGGTGAAAGTGTAGACCACGTTTCAATGCCAAAACTTAAAGGACTACGCCGACTGTATGTGAAGTCGGATGTTCTCCTCTTGAGTGGTGTTTTTGAGGCATTAAGAGAGGTTACTCAGGCATCCCATAAAATTGGATAAGTAATGTTGATCGAGAAGGGTATTAGAGGAGGCATGTGTTCAGTTATGTATAGGTATGCTATGGCAAACAATAAGCATATGTCATCTTATGATGTTAATAAGACCAGCACCTACATCACATATCTGGGCGCAAATAATTTGTATGGAGATGCTATGTCTCGTCCACTTCCTAGAGGAGGCTTCGAATGGGTTGATTCCCCTGAGCAAATTAACATTCATTCCTAAAGCTTGGAAGTAGACGTTGATTACCTCTCAAGAATACATCGATCACACCCCGACTGGCCCCTCTGAACATTTAAATTCAACTCCCAAATTAATTCCCCATTTAAACTCAAGAAAGCGCTATGTAATTCACTACATAGCGCTTAAGGAGGCCTTCGGCCATGTATTGATATTAGTGAAAGTTCACTGAGCTGTGAAATTCTTACAGTCTCGATGGCTTAAACCGTATATTAATTATAATACCAACATTAGAAAGAACGCTGCGAACTCCTTTTCGCGACATTCCCCAGACAAACCCTAAATTTAATAAGGAAATTTAATTTGAAAGATTGCATAGTTTTATCCGAAAATTCTGTTCTCTTTCATATGGATAAAACGTGCGTTCTTCTAGATAAACCATCCTATGAAGGCATGTCGATATTAGACCTATCTAAAACGATTATGTATGGATTCCATTATGACGTAATGCAACCACGATACGGTATGGATCACTAAAAATTGCTCTATACTGTCACCGCGATTCGTTGACTTATTCCGAGAAGACTGAAGACGTGTTTAAAGATATGTTGACTATGAGTGAACACTTCGACTTTTCCGACTACCCACCGAACCATCCAAACTATTCGATTATAAATAAAAAAGTTCTGGGGAAGTTCAAAGATGAGGTAAATTCGAAAATAATTTCCCGCTTCGTTGGACTTCGCCCAAAGCTTTATGCTTTAGAAGTGGACGGTGAGGTGAAGAAGCGGGCCAAAGGCGTTTTAAGAGCTACCCTAAGGGATATAACCCTGGAAGAGTATTTAACCTCCTTATTCGAACAAACTACCATGCTCTCTACAATGCGAACTATTCGATCTAAAACCCATATAGTTCACAGCGTAGTGAGCAATAAGGTCTCGTTGTCTCCCTTAGACAACAAACGGATCATTTTAGAAGATGGTATAACCACCCGACCCTTTGGTTTCGTTGACGAATAGTGTTCACTCAAATTCAACATATTTCACCCCTTATCAGACACTTAAATTTCAGATAGTTTTATTTTCCTCATAATAAATTTAACGTGAATAAAAATAGTAATGATTATATCTGTATAAGAAAATATGTAGCAATTAAATTTCATTCTAAATGCGTCCAGTCTAGTAAATACTCATATTTAATGTATTTTTTAACTTATATCAATAACATAAATTTTAATTAGTTTTTCTTTTTTCCTCACAATACTTAAAAAATATATTAATGAATAAAACTGTAAAAGAAACATAGTTATGTAACAAATTTCATTTTAAATATATGTCAGTATAGAGCAATATTTTAGTCTAATGTATAAAGTGTATAAAAATGTATAAAATGTATGTATGTGCATATGTGTGTGTGTGTGTGTGTGTATGTGTGTATGTGTGTTAATAAGGTCTACCTTTCTCATTATGGTTTCACATAAACACAGAAAGACATGGGAGTACTAATTGTATTTTACGTAAAAGAAAAAAATGTGTAAAGAAAAATTGTATATAAAAATATTAATAATAATTCAATTTATATGAGCAAAAAAAATGTAATAAAAAAAAAATAAATANTTGGGGGGGGGGGGTAGAATTAGTTTTTATTTATTTAATTATTTCGAAATTGGTTTTAAATTTTTCTCTTCAGAATTGGGACTTATAAATATTAAATATTATAGTTAATAACAATCTAATTAAAACTCGTGTAAATATTGTAATGTAGCCTGAAGCGATCAGAGAAATATCGATTGTCTTATTCAAGACTTAATATCCATAACTCCCAATCGTAATAAAGCTCCATATGATTTTAGTATGAGGCGTCAGGCTGCTAGATGCTTAATTCTTTCGTTAAATATATACCGAAGCACAAAAAAGAACCCAAATCGAAGATTATGACGATTTAACATTAAAAACTTATGTTAGAGGATTACAAGGTAATCTACAAACAAACGTGAGATTGAGAAATCCTACAAATTTAGAGGTAGCTATGTCATACGTAATTGAAGAAGAACACTTCTTATATTCTCTTAGAAAGGCATCTAACACCCAAAGTAATTATAGTCCTCCGCCAAGAGTGACTCAATAATTTTAGTAATAGAAACAATAATAACTATCAAAGAAATAATAATAATTATCACGTTCTCACCCTACGAGGTTCGTACTTTCAACCACTCCCGCCGTCCATACAAAAAAAAGCAGTGATAAATTTCCATAACAAGGATCGCAAATGCTTTAAATACGCAGTTCTCGCACCCCTGCTGGGAGGGATACGACCTCGGAGTGTTAAGACTAAGTTTGAGGAGGACAATAATATATCCATAAATATTTATGGACTTGAAAATGAAAAAATATGTCATCTAAGGCTCCCAAAACATTAGAGGGATATCCATCGAGATTTGCTTTTAATCACCGAAAAATAATGTGAAACCCCATGGCGGAAATAACTTATACATCATACCTCTCCCGACTTGCTAGCCGTCAAATTTCAGCCTCTCATGGGGCAAAAGGGTTTTGTAGAAGGTGTCTTAACCACATTGGAGGTACGGTATCCAAACCAGTAGAAGGTCAGATAAGGGATCATAGGNCATATAGTTCACAGCGTAGTGAGCAATAAGGTCTCGTTGTCCCCCTTAGACAACAAACGGATCATTTTAGAAGAAGGTATAACCACCCGACCCTTTGGTTTCGTTGACGAATAGTGATCACTCAAATTCAACATATTTCACCCCTTATCAGACACTTAAATTTCAGATAGTTTTATTTTCCTCATAATTATGCTCTAGAAGTGGATGGTTTCACATAAACACAGAAAGACTTGGGCTATGAATTGTATTTTATGCTAAAGAAAAAGAAAAGCAATATGTATAGAGAAGTTAATATAATATATGTATATATAGAAAAATATTAATAATAATAATTGTATTTATGTGAACGAAAAACCAAAAATTCAAAAATATATTGTAACGTGGTGAAAACTTTGTAAATAAAAATTATTGTAGTAGTTAAATAGGTAGAACTGTTTATGTTTTTATTCTTTTAATTAGATTAATCTTACAACACGGACTCTAAGGTTCGGGTTCGGAAATTTAGTTTCCACCTCTCTGGCGCCCTTATCTACTGATATTTAAAGTTTCCCGACCAAGAAAATTTTGGATGGTTATAATATAAATAAAACAAAAACAGAAAACATATGTATGTACCCTGAATCAAGTGAGTGTAATTATGAAATCGAAATTAAAAATGTATAAGTTATAAATAAATAATCATTAAAATAAATACCCATGTTCTTTTACTTTTCTTTTTTATTAATTGTTTAGAACCTTAAAACCCTTCATCTTTTATATTAACTCTCACGAGCCGCTACATAGTATATAGAAGGATGAGCGTCTGAGGGGGTCGGGATATATATGTATGTATATACATACTAAGGATATAGCATGATATAACGTAGGTGTTGAACATTTTTTTAAAATTATTTTATTTTATTTTTTTTTTTTTTTGTATCACCGTCAACTATTCTCATTTATTAATCACCGCAAACTTTTGTCATAAGTTTGTGTCATAAAAATAACATGTTATAACGTTCAAAATACATTACTTTACACGGAAGTGGCTGGCTCTAAAAAGTACTCACACCATTGTTTACATGTTGTTTAAAACATGTTACAAATTTTACAAGTTTAGTACAAATCATGACAAATTTAATTAGACAAAGTAATTTCGTTAGCAAAAGTTTTAATCCAAAGAAAATCAACCAAGGTATTAGGAATAGCGTCCCACTACTTACAAGCAAACGATATTTAGTTTCAGAACTATCTATTTTAAGAAGAAATCATTCAGAGTGGTATATGGATTCTCAGTCTCCATCAGTCAACTCAACAAAAAGTCATTCAAGAGGAACAAGAAGAACTAGGTTACAAACATCAGAATGCGACAAAAGTGATTCCTTAATTTACAATAAATAGATTACGCCTCATTTTTTGGTAGATCTTAAGCCAGATTCGAAAAATAATAATAGTGATAATACTAGATAATCACTATGTAGATCGCTAGGAAACATATCCGCGCACCTTCATTAATCTAGGTAATACATGGTGCTTTAGGTGATCCACAAAAACAAAAAGAATTATTAGGAAAAGCTTTAAACTTTTAGAAAAGTTATCAGGCAAGTTGAAAGTAGCAACGACATTAAATAATCTAGGTAATGCTTAAGGTGCTCTAGTTGATCGATAAATCAGAAAGGCTGTCAGACGAGCGATCATGGAAAAGTTGGTCTATAGTTGGCCATACACGAAGAGCCCTACTGAATAGTCCGACTCTCAACTAGTAGTAAAACACTTGAATCAAGCTGGTTTTCTATTTTTTTTTCAACAATAATAGTTGTGAGAGTTTGAAATTATTAAAAATTAAATGCAAATAAAACTCTTTACTCAACACAGCTCTATTCATTAAAAAAAAGAGCAAAACATGTATATATTACTTATTGATTATATACAATTTGATAACACCTAACAATTCATAATACAAAAATACATACAGATACATAATGCATCGTAGTATCGTAGAGTGGACAGCCATCTGTCGTGCCTGGAGTCTCGTTGCCGACTAACTCGATGAGGAGCGCTCCTAGTATTATCAGCACGTGACACGTGACATAGTGCTTTTCACAATAATCCCTTTAAAATAGCAACGACATTAGTTAATCTAGGTAATGCTTATGATGCTATAGGTGATCCGCAAATCAGAAAGACTGTCAGTCGAGTATAAATATAGGACGGCACTTTTTGGACCAAACTTCCTGCTTGACTCCCGTTTCTTAAACATCCCCTTAAGTCCGACCATTGGGCAGTAGAATATAGATATTATAGTGTATTGTGTAATTTATTAAATTCTTAATATAAAAATTTACATAAAAGTAGCCCCGTGTTGCGTTTTTATTTAACTCTCGGAGTGGAAAACCCATCTCAGGTTGTTCCCAGAAAAATATTGAACCCGTACGACCAGAATTACCGGTATGATAGCACCAATGATACCAATGATACCTATTATACCGATAATAGCACCAATGATAGCACCTTCTGACCGTTGGACAGTAGTATATAGATATAGTGTATTGCGTAATCTATTAAAATCTTAATATTAAAAATTTACATAAAAGTAACCCCCGTGTTGAGTTTTTATTTAACTCTAGTAGCTGATTTGCTTAGTTTCAGCAATAATTATGCTTTTTACTAGTCTTGGAAATTAAAGAAATGCATGATGGTAGAAATCATTTAAAACTAGCCGTAGTAATAAATAGCAAAGACATTAAATAACCTAGGTGATGCTTATGGTGCTCAAGATTAGCGGTTCCCAAAAGGTGGCCCGTGGAATCCTTAATATCCGTAACCGGCTGATGAAAATGATTTTTAAAATACTTTTTTAAAAAAAACTTTTTTTATACTTTCTATCATCAAAACTTGTTAACTATTAACAATTTTATCTTTTAGATAAATAAAATAAACTGTGTGCCAGATTAAATTCGTAGTTAGGCCTAGTTATACAGGGTGGTCCAAAAGTCACTTTACATTAAAAAATTAAATCTTTTTTTCCATAATGTGAAATGTAAATTTTGTTTAAGATACTTCAACTCATGTGGACTCTCATGTAGACTCTACGAGTTCATTTCGACTCCAAGAGATCTGTATTCTCTACAGCTGATGATGGCGTATAGCCGAAACTGGTCCATTGATCTTCAGATCAAGCAAGTGTCGACGGTAAGTACCACCATTAAATACCTTCATTAAGTACCATTAAGTACCTTCATTAAATAAAATACTTCAAATAGAAGATTGAGAAAAAAGTTATGGAAACATTTACCACAAAAAACGTGTAAATCTCGTAGTGTTACTTTGAATATCAATGCTCTATTATTCTTTCCAGACAGTGTATAAACGACATTTTCATTGTTTTGTTTTTTTTTTATTTTAATATTCTCATCAAAACAAGCGATAGTTGCACTCATTCGACGTTTTCAAGACCAAGGGTCCCTAATGGGTCGTCCACGGAGTGGAAGACACTCGGGTCGTTGCCAGAAAAATATCGAATGCGTTCCAACGACGTTCCCAAGAGCTTGGTAACGCCCACAGTGATTTGAGGCGGATACAAAAGAATTTAAAAATGTTTAATTACTCTTATAATTGGTTCAGGAGTTAATGCAGATCTTTTACAACGGCTGTGATATATGCTGTTTTATCACCACTAGGTCCTAAAGTGCTTAAAACATGCAACGTATTGAAGTGTTGCCCAATGAAATTAATCATAAAACTCTCCCAGCAAAGGTAAAAATCGTTGTTAGTTTCAGAAGCAAGTGGAACTTGCTCCAAACGATATCGTAAACCAGCTGATTTTGTGTAGCAAAATTACTTTGACGTGATTTCCAGAAAAAAGACCAAACAACAACCATTGACAAAAAACAACTGCGGGGCAACTCAAAAACTTACACCTTTTTAATTTACGTAGATGAGTTCATGTAAACATCTTTCTCAAAAATTAATTGCATTTCAATTGATGTTGATCTAAATGCAGTAAATATATAAGAGAGAAGAGATAGAAGACTATTTTTTTATACGTGCTCAGTTAAAACAGGTCTCAAAGAACCAGCCAATAAAACTCCATCTACACATGTAGATATAATAAAAAAGCACAGAAATTCCACAATTCGAAGAAAAACACCAGGAGATTCTGATTTAAAATTCGTTGAATGTAATATTAATTCGTGAAAACAGTTGCATTATATTATTTTTTTACCAAGGAGAAACAAATTTCTAATTTATATCATGGACTTTCCAGTAAGTTTTTTAAAAATGTATTAATTAGCACACGTAAATTAAAATTCTGCGACCATAAGAAGTATTAATTTCATCATTTTTATTTTATTTTTAAGATAAATGACGATTTTAATAAGTGTTTCTCTTTCTTTAATGATGAGCAGCCATGTTTGATTTAATTACTGAATAAACAGAAATAAATAATATATTGTTAGTATGAAATTGATCATTTTATTCATCGTTTTATTATTTGTTTTGGCATCAGATAACTATGGAGTTTATCAATGATTTTTTTTTAAATGCATGTTAGATAAATATATATTATGTCCAATATAAAATTTTAAAATAATTTCAGGCTTGAAAATGGCCCAAATGGGGGGTCGAAATATTTCAAAAATTTAGTGGTTTTTATTTTATTACACCCCTGAAGACATAGGTAAAAGAAAACATAATTGGAAATTAAAGGGGACAACAACGAAATTTGGAACATACCTATTATTATTATTTTTTTTTATGTAAATACAAAAACTGAGGATGAACTTTATAGGAGGTCGAAAAGTCTCGCATAAAAATATAAAAAACTCAATTTTTTCACCTTATCGTCCATCTACCCATACCCAATTGACCATTAAAATGACAAGATGTACATAAATCTTTCACAAAGTTAGTCCAAGGAATGCACCGAACCGAAGTTATGGCACAAGGTGGGAAAGACTGATGCCACCCTATCAGAATATATTGTGATATTTGAAAATCTAAATTCCAAGTTAAAAAAAAACAATATTATTGTGCACTAAGACGAATAGATGGCTAAAACAATCCAATAAGTTGCAGTCAGTCTAGGATGATTCTTGGCAATGTGCCGCCCTTATAGACAAAATTCAATACGTTGCCGCCCTTGTAGTGAATAAAAACACCTTGGACTTAAATTTGAAAAATCTTGAAGTATGTTTATTTTGAAAAATTGAGTCTAAATTTGAAAAATCTTGAAGTATATCTAATTTTAATCTAGAAATATCATTTATTTACAATAATTGACAAATTAGATAGCCCAGACATTCGGTGATGTATTTTAGATGTTATAATATGATTTATTTAAACTTTGACACGGTTAAATCTTGTTTTTACGCTAGCAACACTAACTGAGAATAATTATAATTAAGAATTTAAAGAAATATTTAAATAAATCTAGATTAGTTGAAATATGTATCTAGATATCGAGTTTTCAATTGACTTTTATCTTGGTCAGTCTGAATTTATCTTAAAATTAATGTTAACTAATTCAGCCATTAGTAATAATTATTCCATGAAGATAAAAATAAACATAATAAAAAAATCTAATTTCACAAGAAAAATGTAAATTTATAATCACCATTGAATGTTCCTTTTGGATGATTTTATTTAATTCAAACATTGAAAAGTTAATACATTTTGTTCTATAGTGTCGTAGTGTCAATACATAGCTTTGTTGTATTCGCATACGTAGCTTATACTTAAATTAATTATTTCATAAGATCCAAATTTCAATTAGTATTAACACCGTAAACACAGTAATGATAAAATGAACTACGCTATCGTCACTATATCAAGTCCTATACTTTGTCTCACATGGGCGCCATAAAAGTATATTCTTGTAGAAAGTAAAAAAATGAAAATTAGGAGAGTAATTTTCTTAGCACACTTCAACCTATTAAAGAATTAATAAATGGTTCCTTGAAGTTCTAAATTTAGTTGAGTCTATAAAAAGAATTAGTAAATGGTTCCTTGAAGTTTTACATTTATTTGAGTCTATTAAAGAATTAATATGGTTCCTTGAAGTTTTAAATTTATTTGAGTCTATTAAAGAATTAATATGGTTCCTTGCAGTTTTAAATTTAGCTGGGTCTATTAAATTAAAGAATTAATAAACGGTTCCTAGTAATTTTAAATTTAGTTTATTAAAGAATTAATAAATGGTTCTTGTAGTTCTAAATTCAGTTGAGTCTTTTAAAGCATTAATAAATGGTTCCTTGTAGTTTTAAATTTAGTTCAATCTATTAAAAAATTAATAAATGGTTACGTATAGTTTTAAATTTAATTCGATCTATTAAGGAACTATTAATACATAGTTCTAGGTTTCAGTAAATGGTTCCCTTTTATACGATACCTATTTCTAAACCTCAAGGTTAATTTTTGTGATACTTGAACCCTTTCTAAGGTCACTTGTGCTAGCTGACTGACTAGAAAATTGAATTTTGATGAATCTGAACTTTGCAACATAATAAGAAATAAACCAATCTGGACTCCACAACAATGCAACAAACGAATAAATCTGCACTCCACAACAATGAGCAACAAACGACTCATTCTGGACTTCACAAAAACGAATCAATATGGACTCCACAACAATGAGCAACAAACGACTTATTCTGGACTTCACAAAAACGAATCAATATGGACTCCACAACAATGTGCAACAAATAAATCATTCTGCACTCCACAACAATCGTGCAACAAACGAATAAATCTGCACTCCACAACAATGTGCAGCAAACGAATAAATTTGCACTTCACAACAATGTGCAACAAAGAATCAATCTGCACTCCACAACAATCGTGCAACAAACGAATAAATCTGCACTTCACAACAATGTGCAACAAACGAATAAATCTGGTCGTCTCGACTGTTTTCGATAAATAGGCAATTTTAATTCAGCCATTAGTAATAATTATTCCATGAAGATAAAAATAAACATAATAAAAAATCTAATTTCACAAGAAAAATGTAAATTTATAATCACCATTGAATGTTCCTTTTGGATGATTTTATTTAATTCAAACATTGAAAAGTTAATACATTTTGTTCTATAGTGTCGTAGTGTCAATACATAGCTTTGTTGTATTCGCATACGTAGCTTATACTTAAATTAATTATTTCATAAGATCCAAATTNATTGCAGCATACTTTTAGTTCCTTTTTATATCACTTCTTTAATTGTAATTATATACTTATTAAATTTTTTTTTTGTGTAACTCAGTTTTGCATAATTCATGAGGTGAGTATATACGAGTATATTGCAGATATTTAATACGGAATGTTCTTCTTAAGTTCATTTCTTTAATGAAAATATATAGCTGCGCATAATTGATGGCTCATATATTGTGAATTCTTGAACACTTTCTCTACTTCTAAATATTTCTTCTTCCATTAAAATTATTTATAGTTTTATCAATCGTAGATCAGCTTTTGTATCACAGGAATATTTAACACGTTTTATTCTTCTAAATGTTTCTTCTTCCAATAAAATTATTTAGAGTTATACTGAGTAGATCAGCTTTTATATCGCAGGCATTTTTAACAGGTTTCATACTTCTAAATGTTTTCTTCTTCCAATAAAATTATTTTGCTATACCAAGCGTAGATCAGCTTCTGTATCACAGGTATATTTAACAGGTTTTATGCTTCTAAAGGTTTCTTCTTCCGATAAAATTATTTAGTTATACTAAGAGTAGATCAGCTTCTATATCACAGGAATATTTAACAGGTTTCATACTTGTAAATGTTTTCTTCTTCCAATAAAATTATTTTGCTATACCAAGCGTAGATCAGCTTCTGTATCACAGGTATATTTAACAGGTTTTATACTTCTAAATGTTTCTTCTTCAATAAAATTATTTAAAGTTGTACTAAGCGTAGATCAGCTTCTACATCACAGGCATATTTAACACGTTTCACACTTCTAAATGTTTCTTCATTCATTTAAATTATTTGTAGTTGTACCAAGCGTGGAATAGCTTCTATATCACAGACATATTTAACACGTTTTATACTTCTAAATGTTTCTTCTTCCATTAAAATTCTTTAAAGTTGTAAGTATTTTATTTTCTACATATCTTCCACTATCTAAACTTCTCAATATATTTTCTTCCAAAGAAATCATATAAGGTAGTAATAATAAAATATTAATTATAATCACATTATGTAATAGATATATCCAACATTTCTTCTGATAATTATGTCTTTCATAGAAGTCATAAAAGATAGTATTGATAAAATACGAGGTAAATCATATAAGGTAGAATAAATTATGATTTATAATCACATTTTGTAGCAGGTATATACAACAATTCTTCCAAGTTATCGCTTCTTCAATAGAAATCATGTGTTACTACTGATAAAATATTTATATTCACCTTATATAATAGGTAGATCCAAAACTTCTTCTAAATATAGCGTCTTCCATAGAAATCGGATAAGGTAGCACTTATATAAATAATATCTATATTTACTTTAGATATTTCAAAATGTCTTTTTTCCATAAAACAAAATATATAAAATTGTACTCATAACTAACACAAGTAATTCTTATAAATGATCACTTAGATTACTGGCGCAGTAAAGTTAGACGAAACACGTGGCGCTATGGCACAGGCACAATGGGAAATGGAGGGCCCAACGGCCAACTAAATCGATAAAAGCCAAAAGCAAGCAGGCAGGTACGCAAGGCAGCTATACCCGGGCCCTCCTACCCATTCTCCCCTCCAGTTCAAACACGCCTTTCTAACCCCCTGCAGCTGTAACGATAATAATAGAAACCTTTTAGAATTCTAGCATTATTTCTATATATAGCAGAGCCCTTTCTATTCTGTTACGTAGAGACAGACCCTGCATGCCTTTTATCTTTTATACCTGAGGTCCTACCGCAAAGCCTTGTTTGAACTAGGTCATAGGTTTCCAAATATATTTACTTCACTCTCTAACAACCAAAATTCTAAGAATAGGTTCTTAACGTATTTTTCGATTCTTGGTAATTTTTTTTTTTTTTCAAAGTTTCAAAATATATCGAACACCTGAACAAATAATCAAGAAAATATTATTTAAAGAAGTATAAAAACAGAAATTTCATTATCTTTTATAAACAATTACTTTTTCTTGTAAATCCACAAATAAGAACTAATAGTTCTTCTGTACTCTATAGCGAGACAGAGTGTAACTGATTCTATTACTGTTACCATTCTTCCTTATACCTTGAAGATGTACATTTTTTGTTTGTGAAGCGTCGGTAAATCAATTTTGAATAATCCTTGCCCTTCTTAATATTTATTGTTATAACTAGATAATATTATACTTGAATCAATGCCACAACCCGAACCTCAGGCAGAGTACAGCAGGGGACAGTTACTTAAATAGCGCCCCGATAAAAAAAAAAAATCTCAGTGGGATTTTTTAATCATTGTAAAACAATTTTTTTTGGGTTTAGCGCAAATAAGCGTTTAAATCAAAAATCAGGTTGGTTATTTTTGCGTTTTAATTATTTTACTAATATTATGTTTTTACTTGCTGATTATTATTAATTCCTGTATTTACTTTCCCATATAATTATTATACACAGGGTATATAAATTTGCAACTGGAGCTGCTTCGCCTGTCAGAGATACAACGGACGTAGACCAGAACTCAGGCCCTGAGGCGATATCGAGGAATTAATTTAGCTCTTGATTAATTTAGCTTAGATTTATTTACGGTGCCCCNGTATTAGAATATATTCAAGCCAACACATCAATAGTCTACTATACTTTGACATAACATTTTATTTACATTCTAACTATTTATTCTATGATACGAAAAGCAAAAAAGCTATGATGTAAAAGCCAGAAACAGAGCCCTCACTCTAGTATTCTCTTACTACCGAGGGCTCTCATCTCACGTCTTGTATAATTATTTAATTGTAATATGTTCATATTTATGTGATGTGGAAATAAAGAATAATATTATTATTATGTAAAAGAAAGTTTTGTCGATTTATCGGACCGCACTGTGGTGTATGGGACAAGCAAATTTGATAACTGCAAAGTTTTTTTCCGCGACCTCCACTTTGAAAACTACTGGCTTACAGTATTGGGTCATAAATGGTGACCCACGTTGAAACATGCTCTAGAGCTTGGCACGGTTGTACATGTATCAACGTGTGTGGGATGGTCTATGCAAACAACATCAAACACCTGTTGGACCGTATGTGGCCTGGCCATGTTTTAGGACTTGGTCGTATAACATGAACGTGTATGAACTCTTAAGATAGCTAAAGAACATTACGAAGACTCCAGACATCTGGCTTCCTCTCTGACAGAAATGACTAATTACCTCACATTTTAGAATAAGACCGAACCTAGGGGGACGAGAAAAACAGGATTATACTGCTGCCGTCCATAGCTAAAATACAGTAACTTATCTTTTATCTTCTTATAGTATTGGAGTTATTGTGTTCCCTTTAAGGGCCAGGTATAAAAACAGCACCAAGACCCTATGTGTTGAAGGTACCTACAAGGGACCTACAACCTCACAATAAACCCTACCCTAAAAAAGTAAGTTAGATTTTTCTTTGCACTTTTAAACATGGCATAGAATGCGAGAAGTAATACCGTGCGAGTTTTGTCACAAAAGGACTATTTGGAAGATATGGCAGTAAAAAAAAAGATTTAAAGCCTCCGTTCATATTTCGCTAAAGAACATCCATAGCCAAAGTATGTTCAACTGAATATTCGACAACGAATATAGCATTTCATTCTACATCCCCAAAAAAGGCCGATGTGATCAATGCGAGTCATTCAACAATGCAGATGAGAATGAAAAGCAAAAACTGCTCCCTTTCTATAATGACAACATAAAAGAAAAGGAACTTTCAAGAAAAGACAAAGATCCCGATAAAAAGCACTGACCGATGGAACTTTACAGACTGTGATGCCGGTACCGAAAGGTCACAAGTGTCGTCTTTTTACTACAAAAGCAAGTTAAAATGTTCCAATTTTACCATAAGTGACTTAAATATGCAAGAAACGTGGACTGTTATTTTTGGGATGAAACGGAAGGGAAGTGTGGAGCAATTGAAATAGGAAGATGCGTTATTGACTACGATAGATAATTATTTTACATCTATTCCTGTGAGAGAAAACCTCTTGGGTGTTCATAACGTCACAATTGTGTGTTTTGCTCATTTTGCGCCAAGAAGAAACACTCAGCTGATACCTGCTTTGCTAAGACTGCCATCAAAAAAGGAAGAATACAAATGCATTTAGTTGACATAGACCAGATGGTTCAAGGGCAGACAAAATCAGAGCAGTTAGTAGTACGCTTTTTGGATTCAATTACGAATTTATGATGACGTCATATGTTCCAACAAAAAAGAATTTAATTTTAGTGTCGAGTACGCATGATGATAACACGATTGATGACAGAAGGATAGAAAAAAATGAAATGTGTTTAATCTGTCAACAGTGGGCACAAAAATTTGAAACATTCCATTTATTTTTTGTGTAATAACCCAAACACATAAATGTAGGAAAGCCCCAAAAAAANATAAAAACAGAAATTTCATTATCTTTTATAAACAATTACTTTTTCTTGTAAATCCACAAATAAGAACTAATAGTTCTTCTGTACTCTATAGCGAGACACAACTGATTCTATTACTGTTACCATTCTTCCTTATACCTTGAAGATGTACATTTTTTGTTTGTGAAGCGTCGGTAAATCAATTTTGAATAATCCTTGCCCTTCTTAATATTTATTGTTATAACTAGATAATATTATACTCGAATCAATGTCACAACCCGAACCTCAGGCAGAGTACAGCAGTTGCTTAAATAGCGCCCCGATAAAAAAAAATCTCAATGGGATTTTTTAATTACTGTAAAACAATTTTTTTGGGTTTAGCGCAAATAAGCGTTTAAATCAGAAATCAGGTTGGTTATTTTTGCGTTTTAATTAATTTACTAATATTATGTTTGTACTTGCTGATTATTATTAATTCCTGTATTTACTTTCCCATAAGAATTATACACAGGGTATATAAATTTGCAACTCAAGCTGCTTCGCCTGTCAGAGATACAACGGACGTAGACCAGAACCCAGGCCCTGAGGCGAAATCGAGGAATTAATTTAGCTCTCGATTAATTTAGCTTAGATTTTTGTAATGAAGAAAAAATCACTTCATTTGATCAAAATATTAATTTATTTAAAATAGTGATTTTTATTTCAGAAGTATTTGTTACATTTTCATACTTGAGATAATTATAGACTGTGTTATTCTAAGATTAGAGATATCTTAGAATAATCTAGATCATCTAGATTATTTTGGTAAATAATAATAAATCTTTTATAGATAGTTTTATAAAGACAAGGAAATATTATATTTGATGTTCATTTTTTTACTAAGAAACGTTTATATATAATATATACAAGCAGAACCCTCCTCACTCTAGTATTCTCTTACTACCTAATTATTCCATCTTAGTGTATAATTATTAAATTGTAATATGTACATGTACATATTTATATGATGTGGAAATAAAGAATTAAAGAGTTATTATTATTATAAATAAAAGAAAGTTTTGTTCGATTTATCGAACCGCGTGGGTCTATAGGACAAGCAAATTTGATAATATAATGGCAAAGTTTCGCGACCTCTACTTAGAAAACCACTGGCTTACAATATTTGGTCATAAATGGTGACCCTCGTTGAGACATGCTCTAGACTCTAGAGCTTGGCACGGTTGTACATGTACCCACGTGTGTGGGCTGGTCTTTGAACCACGTTTCAGGTTTAAGAAACTGTACATTAAAACAAACACCTGTTGGACCATGTGTGAGCTGGTAGACGGAAAAAATGCCCACGGAAAAAAGCCCAGGAAAAAATGCCTACGGAAAAAAGCCCAGGAAAAAATGCCCACGGGCAGAAAAGTCCAAAATAATTAACTTTAATCGTTAATGGTAGTTTTTAATAATTATTATTTAATTTTTAACGCTAACAAATTTTAACCTATTTTTAAATAGAATAGCCATTAGGACTATTGTATTTTTGAGTTATATAACTGTAAACGTACTGAACATAAGATGCATTTTCTTTAAACTCGTAGGGTTTTTATCAGGTATGACTATGACTAATCACCATAAATGAATCCCTACAATATATCTATCATACACTACACAATATTTTACAAACATTCACATTTGTTGCATCATATCAATAGGTCAAGATAGTCCTGACGATTGTCATTCCTACGGGAAAGGATTCCTACTTCAACAGTGTTCATGTGTTAATGTTTTTGTTTTTTTTTTAGACGTGTTAAATGTTTGAACATATTTACATTCTAATTGCCTTGGTTTTTATCTAAAATATATGATATATCAAAATGATAATGTGTTAATAATGAAACTAGCTGAAGTAAATTCTGGCGATGTTGTTTAAGAAATCATTTACTTTCTTACTGTGAATAAATATCTATATCAACTACTCAAAATAGAAACGAAAATTATTTTATATATTTATTTATTTTTTAACAAAGAGTCCGCCTTACATTTATTTTTTACAATACTAACATTACAAGTACAAAAAATAATTATTATGCCCTCCTCCTTCTCAAGTTGATTGCTATACGCCGTAGAAACTCCTCTCTGTTCTCCCTAGAATGGCTATTCTATTTAAAAATAGGTTAAAATTTGTTAGCGTTAAAAGTTAACTAATTATATTTAAAAACTACCATTAAAGATTAAAGTATAATTATTTTGGAATTTTATTCCGCGGGTATTTTTTCCGTGGGCATTTTTTTCGTGATTCGTGTGAGCTGGCCATGTTGTAGGTCGTACAACATGAACTTGTGTGAACTCTTGAGGTATCACAAGCTCAGAAGAGGGTATTTATTTGGAATAAAAGTCCTTTTTTAATAGATTCTTTTTTTTTTCAGAGAGGGCAAACCTGTATCACCAAAATTTCATAATTGCAAGGCCTCAGGTGTAGTGGTTTTCCACTGCGTGTTTGACACGTATAAAGAAGACCTCGGTCTTCTACAGAGGATGACGCAAAGTAATGAGCCGTGGAGGCGAAGGAATGAGGTAGACGAACTTGAAAAATCGGCGAGGGTGGAATTCACTCCCAAGTTAGTGCGATACTATTCAAAGCCCTCTTCTTCCAATCAGAGTCGGTTTTTCACGTCAACATCCCAGCAGATTTCGACTATCCCCTGCTTCTCTGGGAGCTACACGACAAAGGCGACTCAACTTATAAAATATTTAGAGGAATCTTTCGACGAGTCAACAGGATCAGAAGAAAAATATACATCCTTGCGTTTGATGATTGTTTCACTTACTAAAGCCCTTGAAGAACGCGTCAAGAAAAACTCCATGATCCTTCAAGGGGGCAACTCAAAGTGGTATAAGTGTGAGGTTGGCTATGCTGACAGTCAGGACGGTAGCTACGCCCCCGAATGCACCGGAGAATTTTTCATTGCTCCACGAGATCTCCTCCTCTAATTTGTACATACACAGATGAGATATCTAACTAAAGAACATTACGAAGACTCCGGACATCTGGCTTCCTCTCTGACAGAAATGATTAATTACCTCACATTTTAGAATGTGACAAAGATTGAACCGGCAGTCTAGGGGGGACGAGAAAAACAGGATTATACTGCCGCCGTCCATAGCTAAAATGCTGTAACTTATCTTCTTATAGTATTGAAGTTATTAGGTTTGTTCCAACAGAGCCGCGGACGGTTCTAGAACCGTCCGGAGCATGCGCACTATCTTAAAACCGTTCCTACACGCTTCTCGGACGGTTCTGGAACTTTTAGTCCCGTGTTCCAACAGAGACACGAACGGTTCTGGGACAGTCCTAGAACCGTGAAAACAGTTCCCGGACTGAAGCAGGAACTCGGCCAGAACTACTAATACTAATGTACGAAAGCCGTGTAGGTTACACTACTACTACTGTTCAGCTATAACCTTAACATTTGTTTTCGTTTCTTTTCTTGATATCTGTTATCTCTTTACTTGCGTGTTTAGTTTCTTTCTCCACCGTTCTTCTTTACGTATTTTTTTTTATCATGATAGTATATTGAAATAATAAAATATAATTTATATTTTATATATATTTATTCCTCATGATAATTAAAATTCCTCATAGCGACTTTGAGTTCTGTATAAAAATTACCTCATCCGATGATATATACATATCATCAAATAAAAGAAAAATTGTTCTTATAATTTTCTATTTTGTAGTTTTGAACCCTTTATTTGTATTTCTTAATGTGTGGTTGACCTTTTCTTATATAAGGGTCTATTTCTAATAAGCCAAGATAAAATTTACATTTTATCTTCATCTTCTGAATCGCTATATTTCGCCCTCCGATTGGTTAGGGCTTCTTCAGGCTCATAACAATCTTGATGTATTTTTTGTAAAATGAGTCAAAAAAACAACTACTGGCGTCTGGCGAGAGACTTGGAAACTTCTCCCAATATCAATAGTATCAATTTATGTATCTTATATTTTTTATTTCATTAAAATGGAAGTATGGTGATACCCTCCAAAACTGATTCCGAGATCCCTGTAAGGGATCTCGGAAGGAGGGGTCTTACGAACCCGGGGATATCATTAAAATCCGTTTCCGTTTCATATATATATAATTTATATATTATATGACAGTGCCCTGTGCGTACGTATGTATGTATGATGTAGGTTCGTAAGTAAATAAACCTCGATAACAACATCGACTGTGCTTAGTGTGTGATAGCGACTCATCATAGAAGAGGTGTAGTTCAATAACCAAACATCGTCTTCACACAAAATAATTGTATTTGTAACAATTTGACCGGTTTCGGCTGTTCTAATGCAGCCTTCTTCACATAATCTACAAATTCTATAACATCGCTATAAATAACTGCTCTCTCTAACATTGCTTTAAGACATATCGTACCTATCGAGGTGCGGTTTGCGGCATTTTTTAGAAATTTTGTCGGAAAAACTGATGGCGACGATTCCGATTGTATCAATACTTTCCACACCGATGATTAATGTTTAAAAAAATGACCATTTATACAAACAAATTTTTAATTGGCAACTTAAATTAAAAGACAGGATTGTTACGAGGCTGACGAATCCCAAATGTGAGAGCGAAATATAATCATTTAAACCAATTTATAACTCATAAAACGATTTGTCGATGTGCATTCTTATAAAACTTTGCTGAGTTTACAATAGAATAAGAATATGTTCATAAGTAATCCATTTCTGTGTGATGTGCGATGTGAAACATAAACAAATTAGAGAGAGAGTTACGACATGAAGATGAAAACAAGAGATAGGGAGGTAACTTAAAGGTTGCAGTTCAGAAACAGTTCTAAAATCGTTCCAACAGGCTCCTCTTTTTGAACCAGTTCTGAACCAGTCCTCATAGACGCATGCGCATTAAAAAATCCTGAACTGGTTCTAGAACCGTTCTGGAATTGGCTGTTGGAACAAACCTATTATGTTCCCTTTAAGGCCCAGGTATAAAAACAGCACCAAGATCCTGTGTCTTGGAGGTACCCTACAAGGGACCCACTACCTAATAATAAACCCTACCCTAAAAAGGTAGACGGTAAAAATGCCCACGGAAAAAAGCCCATGAAAAAATACCCACGGAAAAAATCTTAAAAGGACTCTGTAAAAACTCAATTGCTTATGAATACTTTCGTACAATATTTGAGACTAAATTTAATATTGCCATTGGATATCCGAGAAGGATATTTATCGCAAGTACATGCAGTACTTGCGACTCTCTTAAAGCAGATATTAGCTCTTATATAATGAGAAATTGTAGCACGAGCATTGAGTTTGAAATCACAAGATAAGGAGTTATCGCTAGAAAAAAGTCGACACCTTTGCTAAGGCAAATGTATGTATACTTTGTTAAACTGTAACACCGTTTCTGGGAGTTATTACAGCCAGCTTGTTAAGTTGCACAAAACAACATCGGTTGATTCATCTAGAATCTAGGCCAATTGCCTTTCTAAGGATCATGCTGAGCCTTGCTTTTATTGCCGCATACTATTATTCTGCAGGAAGAATACGGCCGATAAATAAAAAAGGTAATTGCCCAGCTTTATGTTCCAAAGTGTGCACCCTTGTAACACCTTTAGCTGATTCTTATAATCTAGCGGAAGCTATAGACTTATCAATTCATTCCATGAAAAAAGTCTTGTGGAAATGATAAATTGTTGTTGTTGTTGTCTTCAATACAGGTCTATATCATAGAGGCATTATATGTAACTTTTAAATTTTGTATGTTTATCTAAAAATAAACTTTTTAAAAAGAGATTTTGTTGAGGTGTAATCAAAATTGGCACAAAAATAAGCCCGAAGTCAATGCCTAGTCCTAGCCAAAATCCATGAAGCTGTAAAATTGTTTACAGTTTTGTTGCTTCCCTTAGAAAGCAAGCCTCTTATATGAGAGAACGTGGTTCAATGTCAAATGGAGAAGAAGACAATCCTCCAAATGCTCTACGTTTTGATGATATTGAAAAAAGGAATGTAAGAAAATCAGTGTACCGTTTAGCGCCCATTCAAAATATATTTGATAAATTCAATAATAATAATCAATCAATTTTCACAGTTGGAGAATACGTTGCGATTGATGAAGTGTTACAGCAATTTCGGGGTCAATATGCCAAAAAACCTGGCAAACATGGCCTACAAATATTTTTACTCGTGGATACTCATCATATTTATTTAGAAATTTACTGTGGAAAGCAACCGGATGGTCCTTACAGCCAATATCTAGGAGGGGGTAGGAATGTCACGAGAGATAATTAGTTTACATCTATTCCTGTGAGAGAAAACCTCTTAGGTGTTCATAACATCACAGTTGTGGGTACTTTTAGAAAAAATAAACGTGAGGTACCTCCAGATTGTTTTGCTCATTTTGTGCCAAGAAGAAACGCTCAGCTGATACCTGCTTTACTAAGACTGCCATCGAAAAAAGGAAGAGTATGAATGCATTTAGCAGTTGACATAGACCAGATGTTCAAGGTCAGACAAAAGCTGGTTAGACAAAAGCAAAACAGTTAGTAGTACACTTTTTAGATTTAATGACGACTTTATGATGACGTCATATGTTCCAACAAAAAGAATTTAATTTTAGTGTCGAGTACGCATGATGATAACACGATTGATGACAGAAGGGGAGGAAAAAAATGAAATGTGTTTAATCTGTCAACAGTGGGCACATGATCATAACCCTCATAAGGGCAGGCATATAGAGAGGTTGGTCAGAAAAAAATAAGAACTTTTTTGTATAATGGTAATGACACGCTATGAGAGAAAACTAAATTCTCAGTGCATTGTAGTAATCATTTTTGCAGATGTTAGTATGTACTTAATTATACCAAGTAGTAAATGAATGCACATTATTTTTTATGCTGATAATTGCAGCGGGGGGAAAAAAAAATTTCTGTTCACTGTAGGTTATACAAGATCAGTAGGCTATACAAAAGTATAACATTCTCAGTATACTCACAAATTCCTTATTCACGATCGCTCTCAAAATGAAATAGATAATGTTGATTGCGTTATTGAGAAACAGGTTAATAGACATGTTAAATCTGGTCCAATCTACATGCCAGAACTGTACACTACACTAATGACAGCGAAGAAAAATAGACCTCCGACTTCCGTTAAAAAAAACAGAAGTTAACTTTTGAAAGCTTCTACGACGTAAAATTATAATCCAAGAAGAGTGGTTAAGTAATTTCAATATTAATACAAACAAAAATAAAATCAGGTGGAACGACATCAAAATGGTTATAGTAGAAAAAGAACATCCTCTAAGTTTTTTTTGTTTTTGTTTTTTTATAAAACATCCTATGAAGATACAACTTTTAAGACCGTTAATGTTAATCCATCTTTAGAAAAAACATACTACATCTAGCAAAGACTAGTAAAATTTGTTCTTCTTCATCTTTAATGTTAGTAAAAGCTTCCTTTGAAAAAAAGTCTTTGCCTGAAAATAAAAAAAAGACACAAGAACTAGAAGACAAAAATATAATTCCTTAATACTAATTTAATTCTTTCTACGAAAACGTTCTAAATAATTATTAAGCATTTTTATTATAAGTTTTAAATTTTAGTTTCCCTAAGTTCGGCTTTGTAGTCATTAATAAGAATGTTTAATTTAATATAAATAAGACTGATGAGTTTACTCATATTGCTTTATGATTTTGATACTTTTTTTTCTTAATAGTTGTACTTTGATAGTGTAAGTAAGACTGATGAGTATAATACTCTAGTACTTGGTGATTTTGTTGTTAATTTTTTAAATTTTATTTTCATGATTAATAAGTACTTTGATGAGTACTCTTAGCGCGTTGTAATTTAAATATTATTTATTTATTTTTAAGAGTATTACTTTTTTACGACTATAGGGATAAGTGAAAATAAACAAGGCTAAACCATTAATTCAGACTCAGAGTCACAGATTTACATTTCATCAAGAAAAAAAGTGTGCCTTATCAGAAAGCTTCAGGACAATATTGTATCTGCGTGGTCTGAAGAAGAAATAGCTGATTTTGTTTATATAGATGACTTAAATGAGTAACAGGAAGATGTTACGACTGATGCAGGATGAAGTGAAAATAAAGAAGAATCTTTTCAACCATCAGAAACTGCCTCGGTAACGAAAATTTCAGGTTTACAGTCACACATTAACCCTTCATCAACAAAAATAAGAAGAGCGTCTGATACTGCAAATTGGCAAGACAATATCAGCAAACAACTTCGAGAATAAGAATAATAGAGAAGTAGGTCAAAAAAATACAAATTAGAAAAAGAGGGACAATGAGAGAGGAAAGAAAATTTGGAGAGAACCATTAAGTACCCGGTTGAGATTGGATTTGATTGAAAAAAAAAGAACACGTTATGCGGGTAGCAATTAATATTCATGGAGCAAAGTAATGAGTTCTCTCCGATAACAACTACCTATGAAATCTCTTTGCAACTGGCACAGAAAATGAAACCATACGGAGATGGAGAAAAAGTTATCAAGCTCAGCTTAAAAATCTTTGAAAAACTGACAAATGATCCGAAACTTTCTAAAATAATGGACGAAATAGCTGTGTCTTGAAATACTCAAGACAAAAGGAGATATGAAAAAAAAACAGATTTTTTGATTTTGAGGGAGAAAATTGATTTTGAGGTATTTCTATTAACCCCTTTACAATAAAAGATACGGACCTTCATCAGTAGAAAGTAGACGATGCTACAGCAGCGTTCACCTATCAAGAGCCAAGTTTATCCAAGTTTACTTTAGTTATGCAAGGGTTTTTTTTAATCTTTATATTCACTTAAGAGATACATGACAAGGTAAGGCAACTCAAGCTCTAAGAAAAATAAAAACCCTGTCTGGGCTGAAGATGAAAATCGACACAACACTAGCCATGATGTCCATTGAAAAAAAAAATGACTCGGGGCATCGTACACTTTAATGAGAAAGTCATTGACCTTTTTGTTTAAGGAGGCTAGTACACTCTAAAAGTAAAAATAATATAGATACATAATTTCTGTAATATTTATTGTTTGTACAAATGTAGAACGGAGGAATTCAAACAAACTTATTGGATATTTATAGTACAGAAAGAGGATACGGTATTAAAATTATTTCTAACAATAACTTGCTTCTATGTCTTACAGTATCTTGCTCAAGTTACAAGTTATATAAAATCAAATAATAACTTAATTTTCTTTTTCAGCGCACATATTACTTGCCTCCATTCACTGCTGGTGTTGAGCAGACTTACACCAAGGGAAAGCTGTTCGAAAAATATAAAAAATTGGGCAAGATTCTTTGGAAAGCAAAGTTAATTACTCCCAAAAGTACAAAAAGGTCCAGGTCTGGTTCACTAGTTAGCGGAAGTGAAGACGCTGATGACAACTGTTCCCCTGCCTCATTAGGTCCTAAAAGCCGCAGAGGTAAAGTCCATGTTGAAGATAGGTCTTTGACAGAAGAGGAGACCTCAATAGTCCGGTAGTAACGGTGCAGCAAGGACCCCTGGACAACTGTAGTCGATCTCTGGGGACAGACCTGCGAAGCAAGGAAGATTTTGACCAAAAGTTATGAGACAATTGATGAAATATTCAGTGAACTACCGGTTCTGAAACAGCCGCTGGGCTATATAACTTGGTATGCAAATTGACTTACTCATTAAATAACTAACTAATTAATTAATTAACTTCTTGCATACGCATAAGAATGCTATCACTTTGCAAGATTTTTAATTAACCTGCACTTAATAAAATTTAAATATCTCCACCATAATAATGATGTATTTCGATTTCATGTTACAGTTGGGTATAGACTTCAAGTTCATCTATCCAGATAAGGTGTACAAATTACTCTATGGTTGACCGGAGTTTTCGACGAAAATAGCAAAAGAGAGGGTGAAAGATAAAACCAGCCTTGCTTTCATCTCTGTGGCAGAAAACAACGATGATGAGAGTGATTTCATGTTATATACTCAATCCAGTTTATATTCTTTCACTACTAACGTTTTCCCTTTTAATTTGAAAATATGAAACTAGTGATTCACCGCAAACAAAACTTATATTAAAAACAAAAATTATTTAATTAATATATACTTGATGTTTTTTTTACAGACGTAAAACGTAAACGTAACCGTTTACACTGACACTGTCTACAGACGTAAACGTTTACTGAGTTGATGAAAATCACAATGTATTACTTGATGAAAGAAGGAAGAGCCAACTGAAGCTTATCGCAAGATTTGTGACTGTAATTTATCTGTAAAACATTAAGAAATGTCCAGTATTGAAACGCATACTAATAGCAATAAACATAAAACGAAACTTAAAAATGAGAATACTAATAGGAAGCTCACTGATATTTTTGTATCATCGTCTTCAGGGAATAAACAAAAACAGTCTCCTGCTGAAGGTACGCTTGATTTTCACACTGTTAAGCACCACCAATCATAGGGGAGACCGGGTCTAGTTGATACAGGATCAAGTTGATACAGTAATAATAATTTATTAATTATTCAGCGTTTTGTGTGCCTTATCTTGTTTTTAACTGCCTAAAGTAATATTTTAAACAATTATTTGAAGTGTTTCGGAGTGACTCACAGCTTTACGGCTTTGAAATCAAAGAGTTCATTAAATTACTTGGCTTATAGGTAATATTTTTTGCTGGTTGTTATAGTTTTAATTGTATCCACTTTTTAATAATTTTGATATTAGTGTAATAGCGTCGTTTGGGTCAAGATGTTACATTTCACTTGGGTCAGGTTGATACGGTGTATCAACTTAACCCACATGATTTTTAACCCTGATAATGCCGAGGAACTACATAAGAAAAACTAAAAGAAGAGAAATATGCATGGAAACTTGAGAAAGCCTATTCTGAAATTAAAAACGGCAGAATGACTCTTAGGGAAGCTGCAAAAGCGTTCTCTATCGATAAAATGACACTTCTTAGGTTTAGGAACAAGAAAGAAAAAAGTGAATCAAGTGCAGAAGCAAGTATTGTTAAAATGGGATATACAAAACATCGACAAATTTAAGCGATGATCTTGAGAAAGAACTTAACAAATATATTGTTAAGTGCTCAAAGATTTATTATGAATTGACTCCTAAGAATATTAGGGAAATTGCTTATGAGTTGGCACAAGCAAATCGTGTTGACATTCCTGACACTTGGAATAATTTCAAAATGACTTTCTTGGTGTGGTTTTACAAATTTTTACAAAGGAACAAAAATGTTTCTTTGAGAGAGCCAAAACCAACTAGCCTCGGCCGTGCAACAAGCTTTAACAAGCACTATGTGTCTTCCTTTTTTTTTTTTGGAGGGCTTTGGCGTTCCACGCCCTGTTTAACTCCAAAGGTACCGACAATTTTTACAACAAATAAATAATTAATATAAAAATTCCATTTTTGAAAACTGGTCTTATGGACAATTTTTATTTTTTATTTTTTATTTTTTTCTGTATTCTTCACCTTAGTTGTTTCAATGTGCAAAATTTGGGGAAGATTGAATGACGGGAAGTGGTTCAAAATTTGGGTAATAGGTGTGCGATGAAACTTACAAAGCAAAGTAATATAAGACCAGTAAAAATAGTCACATCGGCCGCGTCCAAAGAATACAAATTAAATTCAATGAATACCCAATATTATTCAATTTCAACTGATGCAGCAAATAAAGGAAACCTTAGAACATTTCCTTTAATAGTAAGATACTTTTCAAGAATGGACGGAGTCAGAGTTGGACTCATAATAGATTTTTTGAACTTACTTCTAAAAGCTAAAAATCTATTGCTAAAGCTTTTAAAAGTAAAATTGCTGATAATTATTTACCTTTTCAAAGCATAACTGCTTTCTGCGCAGATAATGCTGCAGTCGATTTCCGAAGGAATCAAAGTGTTTATACAGAATTGCTGAAAATATGATAGGGATTGTTTATATTAGTTATTTAACAGTTTGAAGAGTTAGTATTTAAACCTTCAGGATACAAGATAGACATTTCATTAGATGATATTATTTGAAGAGTATCTAACTTTAAAAAGCCATATCATTGATAAGAGACAGTCGTTATCGGAAAGATGCGTCAGTTACTTTAAAATCTTGCGATTCACCCAATTTGTTTAAGACAGCGATGGTTGTGCGCGAAAAGGGCATAAGTGCAATTTTTTGAGAAAACGAGATAAGTGCACCATGTGATTCAGAATTTTTGTCCCTTTCATCTGACCCCAATTTTAAATTATGGCGGGAAAGCAGTTAAAATGACGTGTCCATAAAGCATTAGTACAGGATTGAACCTTTTTTTTAGTGCCAAATGCACTATGTGTACTTAAGCCATTTTATATTTTGATATAAATATTATGTTTAGTGCGAATATGGTTTAAGTGTACTTATGACGTTTTGCCATAAAAAAAATAAATGAAACTAGTGAAACAAAGGCACTTATTCCAATTTTGCAAAAAAAAAATTATCACTTTGGCAACACTGGTCTGTAATTACATTCACATACATACATATATACATACATATATACACTGGTCTGTAATTACATTCACATACATACATACATACATGCATATACATACACATACAAATGTGCCACTTTATACGTATCTGTGAGGCGAATTGTAAATTGTAAAATTAACTCAAGTCCAACCGGTTTGTACAAAAAAATGAAATAAAAAATAAAACGGCACATAATGACACTTCCAAGGAGGCTCTGGACTCAGTAAAATTACATATAGATAGCTTTCCGCGAGTAGAATCCCACTACTGCAGAAAAGATACAAAGAAGCTTTACTTAGAAGCCGATCTTAATTTATCAATATTGCATAGAGAGTGTAAAAAGTATTGCACCAACAATAACCTTAGACCTGTAACGTATTTTATATACAGACAGGTTTTTCTTGCATATAAGCCACCACTAAGTTTTTTCTGCCACAAAAAAAGACCATTGAATTTAATAATCATAAAAGAAGAGAAAAAGAGGCCATGGATATGAAGGAAGAAGAGAAGAAGAAGGTGAAAGAATTCAGAATGATTACTTTTGATTTACAGACCATTTTAAATTGCCCATATGCTGGTGATAGTCAGATATATTACAAAAGAAAACTGAATATTTATAATTTCACTATTATAGATAGTTTTAAGAATAATGGATACTGCTATGTTTGGTATGCGACCCATGGTAAGAAAGGCAGTAATGAAATCGGAACATGCCTCTTCAAATATTTGTCTTCTCTACCAAAAGATGTTAAACATGTGACAACATTCTCTGATACATGCGGCGGTCAAAATCGGAACTAGTATGTGGATTCGATACTATTGTATGCTGTCACTACTATACCTCATTTGGAGGTAATTGACATGAAGTTCATGGAATCAGGGCATTCCTACCTGGAAGCTGATTCCATGCACAGCACCATAGAAAGTGCAAGAAAACGTAAAAAAAATGTATACCACAGGGGAATGGAGGCTTTTAATTTCAACTGCTATTCTAGGAAACAGCCTGGACCCTATGAAGTAGTAAACATGACTTATTCGGACTTGTTTGATTTAAAGAAACTAGTGCGTGATATGTCTATTGTTAACACTACAGTAGTTTCTGAAGGTGGAGAAAAAATCAACTGGCGGAAATTGAAGTGGTTCAGAGTTGAAGCGACCAGTCCAGACATATTAAAAGTGAAGTACGACTTAAGTGATCCTAACTTTAAGATAATTGAATTAAAAAAAAAAATAAAAACTACAAACACAGGATTCTTGATCGATGCTGCTTCATTAAAGCCTGCATACAAAAGTCTAATACCTACCTATATCTGTTCATTTAAAGAAACTAGTGCGTGACATGTCTATTGTTAACACTACAGTAGTTTCTGAAGGTGGAGAAAAAATCAACTGGCTGAAATTGAAGTGGTTCAGAGTTGAAGCGACCAGTCCAGACATATTAAAAGTAAAGTACGACTTAAGTGATCCTAACTTTAAGATAATTGAATTAAAAAATAAAAAAATAAAAACTACAAACACAGGATACTTGATCGATGCTTCTTCATTAAAGCCTGCATACAAAAGTCTAATACCTACCTATATCTGTTCAGAAGAAGAAGGACTTACTTTCTTTAATGAAAGAAGGGATTATTTCAGATACGGATTCTGCATTTTACAACAGCCTTCCTACTAATACACAAATAAACGAACCAGATGATGATGAAATATATCCTTCTGACACTGACTGTTAACAAGATTAATTTTAATTTTTAATTCATTCTTGCTAATTTTTTTATACATATATTTTATAATGCGATTCAAATAATGTAAATTGTTTAAACATTTATTTAAATTGCAAGGTGACAAAACAAAAGATACTATTAGTATCTTTTGTATTGTCACTTCCTCATAGCAATGCTTCTTGTGAGAGAATTGTTAGTTTAATGCAATCACATTGGAGGAAAGACAGGAAACGGCTAGCTAATTTAACTCTTGAAGCCGAGTTAAAGGTAAAGGAGATTTTTAAAAAAAAAAAAATCTGTTCTGAATTTTCGAATTATTTTAAAACTGATGAAGGGAAAGGGATAGTAAATAAATCTATGTCAAGCCAGAAGTACCTTACTTGAAATTTAAAGGTGATTATTATAAAAAATAAATTCCTCCATCAATGTCATACAATAAGAATATATATATGTGATGGCGAAGAAGATTTTAAACTTAGTATTAGATATTTAGTCGTTGAAAGACAATTTTAGTTTTAATTCATCAACGGTTCCTTTTGATAGAGATTTTTTATTTTATCTTAGTGATAATTATAGTTCATACATTGGTATTTGTTTATACTGCAGGTAACAGAGATCTTAATAAACAGGGCCTATATACTAGGCGATCCAAAACATAATATGTTTATTGCTCATGCTCATATTCCTAGGGACGATGACATTAATAAAATTTTAAGAAACTGTTTTCGTTTGCAGGGCACAGACTATTCAGTTTCTAAAGACTATTCTCGTGCAACAAGAAATAAGCGTAACTTTTTGTTCGGGCTTAGAAAAGTAACCGATGCCACAAAAAAAAAAATGTTGTTGCTGGCAGAGATGCAATTGTTGAAGGCCACCGCTTTAATTTAAACAGTAACTTGGATTTGAAGTATAAGAACCAGGACGGTCTCTTCAAGATGAGCTAAATACTAGGAATAAACGTCGAGCCCGTGAACAAGAAACTTAAGGATGACTGGCAGAAGAATTACAAGGAAAAAGTGGTTGACAAAACTGATTGACTTGGAAAAAGAAAAAAAAGTAAAATTAAATGTTCTCAGAACCCGAAGCCCAATAATTTAAGTAATAAAATTTTGATTTATAACGTAGCAGGGCTAGGAAATAAGTTAAGTGAAGTAGGGTTCTGGGAATATATACGAGGATTTGAAGCCTTTGTTTTAATTGAGAGCCATGTAATTGATACTCAAAAGAAAACTATTAAAATGGTGGGGGATGAGCTCATGGATTTTAGGCTCAAATAGGTCTACACTGAGAAAGATACAAAATTCGGTAGATGAAAGGGGGGTTTCCTTTATGGTCAAGAAGAAATCTATTTTTTATTTTATTACTATTAAAGAAGTGGATGTGGTCAAGTTTTTGTGTAACGGTGTTTGTGTCCATCTTTTACCTATTTACCTTAATACTAATAATTGGGAGCATGATTTTAATACATTGAAGGAACTATTTGCCTGTGAGAAATATAACAACTGGATTGTGGTAGGTGATTCTAATTCACGAATAGGCAAAGAACAAATTTTACCTGATGATGTGTTAAGTGAATCAAATTTTTCAGCAGAAAGATGTTCTAAAGACTGTGTTGTTAACTCTCGAGGCAAGCAGTTTCTTGAATGGTGCGAGGATGAAAATCTTATAATATTAAATGGTAGAACAGTAGGTGACCCATTAGGGCAGTGGACTTTTGTTGGCCCCATGGGCAAATCAGTGATAGATTTTTGGTGTGTAAAAGCTACTTGTAGCGCTGTGGTAAATGATATGAGAGTTGCTTTAAAACCATTTTCAGATCACATGCCATTAGAGATAAATCTTTATAATAATCTAATAGAAAGCACCGAGGGGATCACCTCTGTTTTACCATCGTTACCAAAGCTATGCTGGACTGAGGAAGATAATTTGATGTTTAGTGAAAGAGTGGCTGAAAAACTAAAAGAAATAAAAATTTGGCCTGGTTCTACCTATGATATGCTAAATCTTTTGTATGACATCATTAAAAATTGCTCTGTCCAAGACAGCAGGTTAAACCAACACTTAACAAAAAATAATAATAGCAAAAAAGTGTGTTGGAGACCAACAGTTGTTATTTGTTTATTTTACTTATTATTTATGTTTATTATTTCTGTAAAAAATGGCAATATATCTAGCACACTTTGTTCTTCAAACGGACATATCACTTTTTCCATTTAAACTCATTTTCTTCGTTAAAATTACGTTTACTTAATATATTCATTTGTAAATATCGTAAGATTCACTGGATAACCACGATGAAACCTCCTCTTCTTCTTCACTGGAATTCAAACATATGTTTCTACGTAAGACTTTCTTACGTAATATGTAACATAAGATAAAGGATCCGATAAGTCTGTGCACATACGGCACACACTCGCACTCGACCTCCAGATTCTGCAGAAGACACACATCGCTTTGTAAGAAAGCGACGGCACGTACACGTGTCAATTTCATTAATGTTTCAATAACCTTTTAATTAACTTAGTATCAGGGCCCTCAGCACCACTTTAATTCATCTCTTTAATTCAGTATCTTCTCATCTCTTCGAGTCAGATGAAGACGCCGGACTTGCAGCTCGCAGCCTAGGTCGCAGCTTCAGCGCAGACCAGTCACCACGGCTAAGTCCATTTTATATATTATCTAAAATTCTATGTATTCAATTTAAATTCAGTGTGAATGTGTGTGTGAATGAGTGTTTTGGTGTGAAACAATTTTGTACTTAAAATTTAACTTAACTTGTGTGAATGCGTGTGTGAATGAAGCTTCACTTATACTAAATTCCTTTTTTCTTTGATCTATTGTCTGTATTTGGTTTCGGAACAAATACAGACAATATATCTATTTAACTTCATTTTAATTCTTTGTGTAAAACAACTGCTGGTAACCTTTATACACATCGTGGCGTGTGCCACATATAACTTATCATTTCATTATATGCTCTATCGTTAAACCATCAATTTTTTGTTCGTAGTTTTATTTTCCTTTTTTAAGGTGGTCGTTTGGGTATTTTTAGCAATCATTTCGTTCAGAAATTTTGGAATTCAGATTCTTAGAATCTCATATGAGGTGCGAACCCTATGAGTCTAACAAAGTGTATGGCTGCTTGGTTTGATCAAGACTGTGAAAAATCAAGAAAAACCATGTTTAAAGCTTTAAATAAATTTAGAAAGAATGACTCAGAATCAAACAGACTTGCATAGATCTCTGCTATCAAAAGTTGTAAAAAAATATGTCAATTAAAAAAACTAACATTAAGGAAGGCAGTCATTGATGGTCTTTTGAATATGAAGGATTCAGCTGACTTTTGGAAAAATATTAAACACTTTAAGTTAAATAAATTCAAAATAAGCAAAGATATTACTCCTAAAGAATGGAAAAACTATTTTGAAGTGCTGCTGAACCCTTCACAGTCAATGGACAGTTTTTGCATGATTCAAGTGTAAGTAGCATTTTTGAGTTAGATAAGCCTTTCCAGCCTATAAGGAACTTAAATCTGCTCTTAAAAGCTGTAAAAATAACAAAGCATGGACAGGATTCCATATGAGTTTTATAAAAATGCACCTCATGAGTTTCAAGTTAAAATGATAGAGTTATTTAATAAAATGTTTGATCAGGAGGAAGTCTTAGTTATTTTTAAAAAATCAATTATTTTTCCAATATTCAAGAAAGGTAGCCTTGATGAAATAGTTGACTACAGGGGAATATCCTTTCTTGACGCCATTTTCAAGATTTTGACAGCAATGATTTTAACTAGCTAAATAAGTGGATTGAAAATAATAAAATATTGGTAGAAAATCAGGCTGGTTTTAGGAAGGGATATTCCACTGTTGATAATATCTTTAATTTAATAAATATCATTGAAATTAAAACCAGAGCCAAAGGGGCAAGGCTTCATGGATTTTTTGTAGATTTTAGAGCTGCGTTTGACTATGTAAACAGACCTTATTCATTAAACTAAAAAAGATAGGACTTTCAGATAAAATAATAAATTTTATTATAAGTGTGTATAATGAGACTGAAGCTTCCGTTTGGTGTAGCTGTAGCCTCTCTGAAAGTTTCTCTACTCGCAGTGGGCTTAAAAAGGGATACTTATTAAGTCCTTTACTTTTTTCTCTTTACATTAACGATCTAGAAGCAGCACTATCTGGAGGTGTTAAATAAATTTTAAAAATGGAAAAATAATAAAAATATTATTGTTTGCTGACGACAAACTTCTTTTATCGTCTGATCCCATTACTTTAAAACAAATGATCATCGAGTTGGAAAAATACTGTAATAGATAGAATTTAGTGGTTAATTTGAATAAGTCTAAAATAGTAGTCTTTAGAAAAGGGGGTAAACTGAAGCAAATAGAATAAATTGGTAAGGCGTGAATTCTCACGTAAAAAGGGTTTCGTTGGTATTGTGAAACAAAATTAGTAAGGTGAGGAGGGGGGGGG
>KZ651766.1:99595-115344 GCA_001010745.2 Gerris buenoi
GCAGGTTATAAACATAGATAAACATGGTCGTAAAAGCAGTGACGCCAACCTGATTTCAACATCTTCATTACATTAACCATTCATTTTCTACTATTTATAAAATAATTAAGTTGCAATCTTTACTTTTTCGCCCTACTTTACTTTTTCGCCCTACTTTTTACTTTTTCGCCCTACTTTTTGATTCAGGGATGAAAAGACCTGCTTTAGTCCCTCTAAACTAATTCAAAATCATGACTTTTTTACCCTACTGGAGATAAAAAGCTTTTACCTAACCTGGTTTTAGTTGTACTAGAGAAGGAAGTCTGTTACAAACTTAACTACATGCATCTCTATTGATTGTCTTTGCTATATTATGCATTTCTTTTTATTTCTTAAATCCCCCTTACAGCTTTTTCCCAATCGCAACTTTTAATTTACTTTTTAACTAGATTATTACTATGCTTCATGCAATTTTATCCCTCCCTTTTTTGTACCTATTTTTTATCTGTTTTACCCTTAGTTGTTTTGAATTAGCTCCTAATAAAATAAAAATATCAAGCTTAGAACCGTGCCCTGTAGAGATAGCTCTCGGTTACTTGTCTTATAAATTCCTTCATTTTTAAATATTCATTTCTTTGGTGTCTAATGCATTTAGATTATTTTGCCAAAGCAATAAAATAATTAAAAAATTATATGCATTTGCATTCATTAATGCCAATACTTTGTTAATACAGTTTGTATGTATTAACAAAGTAATTCTTGATTACTCCTTATATACTAGCATGCCATGCGGCATCCAGACCGCAGCTGAAGCAAAAGTGACGGTGAACTCTAGCCGCAGCGTAGATGACACCCCTACCCCTCGATAGCCGTGGTTAAGGCAGCCGCCGAATTAAAGTCGTTTTGGGCGTCTTCTGTCTGGAAGTAACTTACCATAGAATTCACTCAAACGTGGTCAATAGTTAGTTGAATTTAAGAAGCTCGCTTTAACTAATATTGGTTTAAAATTTACCTTTTTACTTTCTCATATAATTAGAAAGTATTGTAATGGCACGAAGAAATTGATGAATTTACACGTTTTGAAACAAGCTGGAGTTTTTAATAAAGATATTTTTTAATCCAAAATAAGAAGATTTTTTTTCTTTGACTCTTTTAAATTGGAACAGTGTGTCATACAGTGTATATGTATGTATGATGACGTATTTTTGAGATATTTTATATTCCCCTTGTCTCTTTCCCTTATCTTCTCCTCTGCCTAAGACATCACCATAGAAGAAAATAATGGAGAAAAAAAAAAAAAATAAATGTAAGAAAGAAATAATTATTTTCAACGTACAACATAAAAGCGGACACTATAATAAGACAAAGATATAGTTTTTGAGACTTGTCATACATGAAACACATATTCTTTCTTTCTATTTTTTTGTCATGGGTGTGGTTTGTCAAGAAATTTTAATATGCACTTTGTTCCATCTTACTAAGAAGGAGAAGTCAATGTAAAAAGAAGGCTCGGTCGGTATTATTTATTACTCTGAAGGAAGTTAGGGCTTTAGACAATGACTCCAGTTGACATTTAGTTTTTTTTGGAGTAGATAATTGGAAAGACATGATGCTTTGTCTTAAGTTCTTAGGTAAAGAGGACGAAGGATACATTTTAGGTATGTAATGGGTAGTAGGTAATGTGCTGCACTGTATAAAGGCTGTAGTGCGAGTCAGTGAGGTATACAGTGGGGGTGCTGTTACATACCACCCTAGTCTAGAGGGTGGTTCTACCCAAGGGTAGGTTAGGGCCAGGTTTCTCCCTTGATAAGCCTGCTTCAGTCCATCTCGGAGATCCGTGCGACTCGGAACACTTTACCGCCTCCTTAGTGCCGCCTTCAGTGCCGCCTCCGTTACGTGTTGCAATGTACTTCGACAAAACACCCACCTGACCTCAACAGACATGATCATACACCTTATCGCCATCTTCTTTCACTTAAAAGGTCCTTTAATATTGGTCCTAATTAAATATTAACTTACTTATAATTAATTACATTAGCATAAATAATATTATAATTACATAGCATAGCATAAATAATATTATTAATTACATTAGCATAAATACAAATTAAGAAATCCTTAATTAGTGATTATATTATAGTGAAATATATGTGCAATAAAATTATTAAGGTTTCAACAATTTTAGTTAAAATTTTTCTTGCAAATTAAAAATAGTGTTTAGCAATAAAAATAATAAATAAATAAAAAAATTACAGCACATCTTTAGATTGTTACTCCCCTTACAAAGAAAACAAAGCGGAGTAACAATCTAAAGAAGCTGCATGCTAAAGTTCTTCTTTAGACTGTTACTCCCCCTAATATGAACAGAAGGGTGATATTCCTTTGTCACAAAGTATACTTTGGGCTAATCACCACTTGGTCCTTATAGTTATTTTGTTAGTCATTTATATTCTACAAACACATAGGGGAGTAATTAAAGTAAATATAAAGAAGTACCAAAATTACATTATCTATTCATAATTTATATATATATATATATATATATATATATGTATATATATATATTTATATATAATATATATACATATTTAATTATTGATTTCATAATCCTTAACCCTTTAAAACTCTCTCCTCTCCCTCTCATTAAAAACTCTTTTTTATCAATGAGTTAAAAATTAAACCAACATAAATTCTAAAAGCTTGTTTTTTAATGTATTNATACCTAAAAAAACTGGCCTATTAACTGGAGCCAATATCCAAGGACAATAGCATTTCTAGGATAATATACAGTTGTGTAACCGTACTTTATGGAATTTTTTCTTTTTATATCATAGATAAATAACCATCACCACCAGTTAAGCTCTTAATATAATAAAAATTAGTTGAAAAAAAAATGCATTTGACAAAAACAACGTGAAATGTGAAAAAAAACGAGGGGCTTGGTTTTTTTTAGAAAAAAAACGAAACATGGGTGACCCTCTATCACCTATTATTGCCGATATTGTCCTAGACAAATTATTCTTTGATGTCATACCCAAATTTAATCCCCACATTAAATTAGTCAAAAAAAACGTTGATGATAGCTTTTTCATAATTAACAAAAACCACATACCCTCCCTTCTTAACAGCTTCAATAACTACCACCCCAACCTCAAATTCACCATAGAATCTGAAGAAAACAATGCCCTTCCTTTTCTCAACATAAAAATAATAAAAACTAACGATAACAAACTAACATATAAACACTACACAAAACCCACTTATTCAGGCAGACTCCTCCATTTCTATTCACACCNTATAAAATATATTTACTTATCTTATCCTGTAGTTATCACGTGTTATATATAATATATATACATATTTAATTATTGATTTCATAATCCTTAACCCTTTAAAACTCTCTCCTCTCCCTCTCATTAAAAACTCTTTTTTATCAATGAGTTAAAAATTAAACCAACATAAATTCTAAAAGCTTGTTTTTTAATGTATTTCATTATTTTTAGATATTATCTAATATGCACATATATGTATTTAAAATTATTATATTATTTTTTATAAAATTCAGTGTTTTTTATAATAGTTACATATGAGGCATCTTCTTTAAAAAGATAATCTTATAAGAGACAGGTAATTTATTATATTTTGCTTGATATGTCCAAATATTATGAACATGAAATATTAATAGTAAAACCACTAAGCTCTAAATTATTAAATTTAATAAAATATTATTTTTAATTTTTAAATTAACTTGTTAAATTTGTATTAACAAAATAATTCTTGATTACTCCTTATATTCTAGTTAATATATAATTTATTCTCTCGTGCTATTTTTTCTAAACTGAAGTTGTTCGCGGACTAAGATTGATTGCATTATATTAACCTTTGTTCATATTTTCGTGAAATATATAATTATATTTTGTTTACTTATATAATTATAAATATCTTTTGTATTAAGTTAAATTTAATATAAATATAAACATAATTGGCCTTTTCTTTAATAAGAATAAATATATAAGAAGAATAGAATAAGAATAAATATATTAAATCAAATCACCATATTAAAATATTGCTAGGGGATATCGGATATCAAGAAAGATGTGGTATATAATATATGGTGTATCGAACCTAAAGATTTGTATATTCGTCGTTCGTGGAAAATACCTCCTATGTGTCAATTTCAGCGAAAATGGGGTATTGGATGACTTGATTAAACGTAATAAAAAAAAACATAGCTTCCTCGCATTCTTTCGCGTACTTTATTGATTTTATGCTTTTGCAACCCATTATTGTCTAATTGGTTTAATTGTTTCCCCCGTTTTTATTGAATCTGTCAAAATTATTTTGATTTTTTACACAAATTAAAGTATCAATTTAGCAAAAGTTATAGTCCAGGAGATAGCGTGAAAAAAAATGTCTGACTAACATCAAGCTAGAAATTTGTATACAAGTCAATCTTTTAGCGCCTTTTAAGAATATGTGATCGGCCAAGTTCGTATGCGGGACATAGCTCGGCAAGAGGCTTTTGAAAAAAACAAACAGGTGGGGAGCGGCCACGTCTCACCAATTATGGTGGACAGTGTGATTTCCGTGATCCTCAGTACAGAATTAGTTAGAAGACCAAAAATCAAGTCGATGTTATTTTCACACTGGATAGATTGGCTATTCAAATAATACTAAAAATCAACGTTGTCACCTGTCAAGGGATAAACTAACATCAACTTGATTTTCAGTCTACTAACTAATTCTGTACTCAGGATCATGAAAATCACATTGTCCACCATCCTTGGTGAGACATGGCCGCTCTCCGCCGGTTTGTTTTTTTCAAACGCCTACTGCCATGCTATGTCCCCCAGACGAACTTAGCCGACCACATATTCTTAAAAGGAGCTAAAAGATTGACTTGTATACAAAATTCTAGCTTGATGTTAGTCAGACACACTTTTTTGCACGCTATCTCCTGGACTATTAAAGCGTGTAGACAGTTCAACAGATTCAATAAAAACAAACTAAATTTTCAATTTTTTTTTTCTCAATTAATTAATCTGGGACTGTATTAGGGTTACTTTCGATAAACTATAAAAGTGCTATACAAATCAGATAAGTACTTTTGAAGCTATAGGTGTAAATTAATGAACGTTTATGCGTATGTGGAAGAGAAACAAATAGGCGCAGAAGTTTGAAACTTATTTGGGACCAATAATGGGCTAATTATGTCCTACCACCTAAATTTCATTAAAATTGAACTTGTAGTTTTTTAGATAATGTTGTTTCGCAAAAATTATACGATAGAGACCGACCGACAGACCAACCAACAGACCGACCGACAGACAGACACGGAACCAAAAATGTTCCCTGATGTCTGAAACGGATGTCTGCCTTGGAACTTTTGAAATTGGAGACCTAACAATTTTTCGTTTTTCAGAACAATTACATAGCTTCCGTTGCCTTTGGTAAGCTTGGATGCAAAAATAAAAAAAAATAAAAAAATGGTAATAAAAATAAGAAGAATCTAATACCTAATATGTAAAGGGATCATCATCGTTGATACTTTTTTCGGCTCTTCTATAAAATATCAATTTTTACACATAGCATACTACAAGCGATGATATGTAGTTCGATAAAGTTAATTTTAAAGTTAAGATCTCGGTATTGGTATTATCCAGTTAATAATTTAGTTATACATAAATCTGATAAATTTATGTGATCTATGAATTTATTCCTTAACTCGCTACAAATAGTTGTGTAAGCCCTTCACGGGCTGTTAGACCTGGATTATTATGTTATCTTTGCTTTCAGAAATAACAACCGAAGTGATAAATTACATTATTATTTCAACGATTTTAAACATTTACCTCTTTAAAGTTAATTATATTCACTTAAAGATTTTGAATTTTAAATTTATATGAGGGTTTTTTGGGGTTTCGTAGATCCTTCTCGAAATCCTTATGCCGAGTGTGATGTGTCTGTCTGTCCGTCGCTCTTTGGTTCATAGGGCGGGAACCATTTGAGCTAAAAAAAAGCTTGAAATTTGAAATACGGGTGTACCTTTTTGACCCACACATTTAAAGAAGTGTATTCGAAAAAAATTTGGTACATTCAAATATTTTAATTTTTTATTTATTTTCGAGTTGGGGTATCAAATGACAGCTGCTGATGGATTAGGTTACAAATATATAAATACGATTTTTTTTTTTAAATTATGCATTCTTTGACAAACACACACTCAAGATGATATAAATGTCGAAAGGCGTATGTTTTTATTAACCTCTCTAGTCACTAATCATATGTTGTATTCTTTATTGGTGTAATTAGTTAAAATATTCTCCACCTCAACCACCCTATAACGGCTCGTCATAAATTTTTTAAATAATTTATGAAAATTAAAAAAAAAAAAGTAATTTACATTGTAGTCTACTGGTATTAAACATTGTGTCTCTGTGGGATCGACCCAGGGATCCTTTGATTTTTGGGGCCTTCCGCCTAAATTTGTTGGATGAAAGTACTTCCCTATGCGATTTTTATTTTTAATCGAGTTTTCTTTATGTAACAATAAAATAAATAAATAAATAAATGTAACCGTCTGTAATTATTTAGAAGTTAAAGGGGTTTACTGAGTTTTTCATTTCAGAGACAAAAAATTTGTTTGTTTGTCAAACGATAACTGGTGTAACAATTGATCGATTTAAAACGAAATTTGGCAAATAGGGACGTCTCAGGATTGATGACAACTGTGTACTTTTTTTAAATTTTCAAACTAAATATAAGTATTCAAGCTTTTGGCCAATATGGCGGACCAATAAATATTACATAGTATTATTCATCAATTCAAAGGTCTTAAAGAATAAGAAAGTTATATGGATAACACTTATTAATGCTTTTGGAATATATCTCATCATTTTAAAATTATTAATGAGCAGAGAAATAAAAATATTCATATTTTGACATATTTTTTAAAGTGGCCTCCACAAATGACGAAAACACAAACACAAAAGTTATACATTAATATTAGATATCAAATTCAAAAGGTCTTCTTGAGTAGTAATGATTATTATTGCCCATCCTAAATACGCGGATTCGGAATGCAATCACAAGTATCTTAGTTATAAGTTTAATATATAGTGGTTCTATAGAAGTGAATACACACTTTGAAAAACATTGCAACAGAAATAGTATAAGCATCCCGGAGAGCCGGTATGCTTATACTTTCTACGCCTGCTCGTCCATCTTATAGTATGGTAGTACTACGCACAACCTCATACGGTAGTATGAGGTTGTGAGTTCGATTCTTCTCCGTGACGCTCTGATTTATATGGCTCACTAATGATCACATAATTCTCGCTTCGGCGGTGCAGTGTACAGAGGTATGATGTGTGAAGTGACTGCAACTCTCTACCACGGGGTTAGAAAAATGGACCTAAAAGATTGCCTAATTTCTAGGTTCGAACAAGTGGTTCGTCCTACCCGTCTAGTACTAGTACCTTACTACTTGTTCTACTAGTAAGAATTCCGACGTATTGGGGGACTTAATTATATGAGCTAAAACCGCAGAGAGACGGAAAAAACTAAGTAGTCATAAATGTTGTGAAATTAATCTTATTCCATAGATATTTATCATTTGATTTAATTCCTCACTTCTAATTCCTCGCAGACGAAAAAATAAATTATTTTTTTATTATTGTAAAACATAATAATATACGTTTTAAGTAATCAACTTTAAGATATCATTATGTTTTACTTCATCATAAGAGAAGAGCGCCTTAAGCCTTCTAATAAAATCTCCTTTAATAAACAATATTTTATACTTTCCACTGAATTTTATACCCTAATATTGAAAATAATCATAGCCCACATCCCAAATGTACACCAAGAACTCATATTTACGTCGGTTTAAGTTGGGTATTAATAAACAAAATGTCTCTCCCAGGATTAGTGTCCTTGACATGTTATGGAATCACATTTTAGAAGAAAAAGTGAATCGTACGTTTTAATATATTTGTATTAATGTGAAGACAAAAGTTTTTTTTTAATGATTTATTCAGAATGTAGAAGGGGGGGGTGGTGGTGGTAGAAAATCTGAATAGCTAGGATTTTAGGAGTTGTTTAAAAGGAATAATAGTAGAGATGTAAACCGGACTCTGGCTTATGGTCTGAGCAGTTGAAAATGTTCAAAAGAAGCTTAACATTGGCTTTATAGTATGTGGAAGGCAAGGATTTGAGTATCAGAGGATTGTATTCTGTTTATTTATCCTTTTCTTCTGTCTCGAAAAAGTTAGGTATTCATTTTCATTAATTGTTTAAATAAAGCAAAAGTGGATTCATTTAAACCAGATTATATCATTTAAAAAAAATCGGCTCTTATTTGGGACTGCATAAAATAAATTTTATTAAAATGTATAATATGTATATAAATTTTATGTTATTCCAATTTCTTCGAAATTTTAATTTATTAAGTATAGCTACTTCAATATAACATTTTTATTTAGTTGCTATGTCATTAATTTAAAAATATTTTAATGACCGCGGTTTTTACAAATAATTTTGATAATTAATAAATCTTGCATTTTAATTTTAATTAAATTTAATTAATGACAAACATTTAATTGGAGGCTCAACTTTCTTGGAGTATATTTTGGGTGTAATTATTATATTAGTTTTAATTATAAAATGTCTCTTGAGCACTCAATGTGTTGAGGGATGGGAATGTAATAGAGGGGATATAATAGAAGGTAGAGGTTGTGAACCAGGGTATTAGGAGAACGTTGAGTTGAAGGGTTTGTAGCCAGAGGTTGCATTGCATGTTCAGGGATGAATGAGAAAGATGTACAGTGCATGTGATTGTGGATTGATTTTTGATTGAACTGTTAGTTTAAATACATATGATGGACGCTTCCATTTACTTTTGGAACTGAATGTATATTGCCTACAAATAATACATATGGAAAACTTCATACGTGTAAACTAAGTGCCAATTCTTAAATGGATCTATAAAGGTGCCAATTATCTGGTGCGTGACTTCCCGGCAGTTGACGTTCGACGTTACTTTTATTCACATGCCCCGAATCAAACATGGGTAATATGACAGGAGCCGTCTTTTGTGGTGCATCCCGACCGACCGTCGGTCCTATAAAAATATTCGTCTCATAGGTCGGATCGTCTCGAATAGGAGATATGAATAGTGATAATAGGACACCCCCTATGGGGCACTCTTCCCCCACGTTTATATAGCTTACTAATAGCCACACCATACTCGCTTCGGCGGTACAATGTACAAATGTCTGATGTGTGAAGTAGCTGGAACTTTCCTCCACGGGGCGTAAAAATGGGCCAAAAGATGGCGAAATTACCAAATTGCTAGGTTCGAACAAGTGGTTCGTCCTACCCGTTCTAGTAAGTACTAGACTACTACTACTACTACTACTAGCCTGAGTAGTAGTGAAAGGAACACGAATACCAAATTTCAACTTTAAATCGTTTAATTTTTACTCAACTTATCGTCAAACACGCAAACGTTACTGACAGACATACAGACATGTAAACAAGATGCACATTTTGTTGAATGTAAGAAGTTCGCTTTAATTATTTGTCAAAATAGTTATATTTATGCAGCAAGGGAGAGAAGTGTTTTTTCCTCCAGAAGTGAGGAAACATTAACTTTCCACCCTAGTTTATAGGGAGGAAAGGATCCCATTACAGCCTAGTTGGGAAAATCGTGGCGGAAAGTAGAAATCTTGGCGGAAAGTAAAAATCGTGGTGGAAAGTAACAGTAGAGCCAACTTATTATTCTTAAAAAAATCAGTGTTGCCTGTTTCGTAACTAATAGCAGTTTTTTTTAACTCAATGACTCGACAGGTTAAAAGCTTTTTTATTAAATATTACAGAGTTTAAATGACACGTACTTTTGATTGCCGTGATACTTTAATTTTTATCGTCATTTTAAAATGTCGTATGACTTCATAACTGAGTTTAAACAAAACTTATAGAAAAGAGTCCTTGTAGAAAAGAGGTAGGTTACATCCCATCAGGTTATATTATTGTTTTTGATTTCTCGTATTTTAGAGATAAACACAAATAAATTAAATATTATTCAGTTAGTCATTTTGTAGTACATTTTGTGTATTATTAAACATTTGAGTTATAGAGTTATTATTATAATTACATAGTTATTGAAAGTTATCAGGGCCGCCCTTAGGCAGGGGCAACCGCCCCGGGCCCCGCGCTTTTAGGGGCCCGAGGAAAATTTTTTATGTTTTCTTTGATTTCTATAATAACTTTAAGTTATTATAGAAATCAAAGAAAACATAGTTGGAATTGATGAATTGCACATTTAATTTACATTATTTTTTTCTACAATAAGATGTTATAAAACTTTTTTTTTGTTTTGTTTTTAAAAGTCGTTAAACAAATTAAAGGTATAAACATTTGTAAACTTAGTTTTTAATACCTAAATAAATTGATAAATCGAAATCTTAGGTTTGTTTGTGTTGTTTTCCACCCTTCTGGAGGAAAAATCTTGTACGGACCACGGGAGCAAAAAGTCATAGCACCCTCGCTATAATTAACTCCCTCGGCTATGCCTCGGGATTAAACTTCATGGTTCCCTCGGCTGCGCCTCAGGAACCAACTAAATAACTCCCTCGGCTTCGCCTCGGGATTTAGACAGTATGGTTCCCTCGGCTTCGCCTCAGGAACCAACAATAACGCTCAGGGAGTAATGACTTTGTTTCCTCCCTTGGTGCGTAAATAACTATTTCCTGCTCGAGGTTAAGTTTTATTACCTCCAGAGGCCGTACGGCCGAGGGAGATAACTGCAGTATTAGCTCTCGAGGCTTGCCGAGGGAGATAATCCCGAGATCAGAAATACTTCGATCCATGTTGCATATTAAATTTTATCTACGACTAGTGCACCACCATGGCATTTAAAGGCTTTAAATTGATTGTAAATAAACTCGTATCTGCCTTTTGACTTATTTGGAAGTAAATTATTCTTTGAATGAAGGCAATCTTTGATATCCGGAGGAGTGCAAGTCTCTTCCGGGAATAAAGATTCCAAACTCCATTCTTCATCCATTGTTTTGTAAAGGTAAAGGAGTATTTCACGTAATTTAAACACCGGAAACTTTAAAAAGTTACTTGATTTATTAACATCACAAATTTTATACTAAATATATACGTTTTATAACACTTTCAATAGCTTGTTATTAATTTAAAGCCTGTATGATAACCTAATGTAACCTTCCCGAAAAGAAAAATTAGCTAAACAACTAAAAAAGAAACTAAACTACTTAAAAAATACCTAAAAAAAAAACCTTTTAAGTTGGTATGATTGTTTTTTCACTCCCAAGGGGGGAAGTAACTCTTCCCGCCCTGTTATTAGCAATGTAAAGTCTACTTACAGTGCAAGTCGTAGATAAAATAATTTTGAAGGAATTTTTGATACGTCTCATATTTTGTAATGATAATGTCAACCTTTTATTCTCATTTAAATAAACCCAGAGAAAAGTGAAAGAGATAGTTAAATACTATCGACACTTCTAACAAGTATAAAGTTTTAATATTAAACTAATTGTGAGTGTGTGTGTATAACCGTATATATAGCTGTATGTCTGTTTTTGTGTATGTATGTATATACAATATACAGTATCACAAGGTTTTGGTAACTAGGAACTTTGTATTTTAGTTTGGCGCCCCCTGATAGCAGAGTTGTACAAGCGTGCTCAATTTCAATTCTCTAGCCCATTTAGTTTTCCTATGTAAAAGTTATTCTACAAACGATCGATAGCTTTCTATTTTATTTTAAGGCACAACTACATCTATAGCTTTCTATTTCATGTTAAGGCACAGCTAGATCTATAGCTTTACACTTCCTGTTGAAGTTAATATTAACAAATAGAGTAGAGTGTAAACAAATGCGTGTTAATGTTCCTTTATATGGTTGTATTAATTTATAATAGCATCCTGGCTAGAGCTTCTTATTGGTTTAATTACTTTTGGTGTAACTACTTTAATCATAAACTTTTGGGTGTTAAATCAGGGAAGCGTTAGTCAAATAAATACATAGTTGTATCGATAAACGAATCGACTATGTGTTAAATTCTGCACCTTCCTCCAAGTATATTAAATAATAAGGGATGAAAAACTAAAAAAAAAACCTTAACCGGTCAATCGTGGCACCAGTGTTCTTTATTAGGAAACGAAATCCATATATTCTACACCCTAGTAGGAGGGATATAATAGTAATCAGATTTATTAAACATGTACATAATTAGTATTAGAAACTAATTAGTTTTGCTTCCGGGCTTACCGAAAGCAACAGAAGCTGTGCCATCGTTCTTTTCTTGTGATTTAGAAAATTCGAAGAAAAAATTCCATTTTAGACAACAGAGAGCATTATCGCTTCCAAGTCTGTCTGTCTCTCGTTTATTTATTTACTAGCCGTTAGGCCCGCGGTAACGGGCACAATAATAAATATGGTTGAGAAAAAGAGCTGAGAGATAATTAGTTATAATTAAAATAGATATTTACTGTTTAAATACATAGTAAGTGTTATGCAGTTATAATTAAAACATTTAAATAGGAAGTTTTGTGCTCCGATATATGTTACATAGGTATGGAGCAAATGGTTTAGTATCTGGCTTATATACAGTAGCCCCGGGTTCGATCCCAGCTTATGGCACATCAATTTTTAACGTTAGAAATCATTTAGAGGTGAGTCGTTGTCGTTGTTGGGACACTACTCGATTATATAAAAGATTTTTGGAATCAACATATCTTTAAAACTTCACTTCCGATTTTAATGAAATTTGGATGTCACATCATAATTAAGCCCATTGTTTGTCCTATATAAGTTTCAACCTTCTGTGCACATTTGTTTCTCTTCATGTGCACAAACACACATTTATTTACACCTATATATTCAAAGTACTTACTCTAATTTTTATGATTGGAATGGTTTGCCGAAAATAGGTCGCCAAATTAATTACAACCGATTACGCTTGTTTTCATGAATTAAAACAAACAAACAAATTTTGAAAGATTTGACAATACTGGGTGAATATAATTTTACAATAATTAGGTGTAAAAGCATAAAATCAAAGTATACGAAATAGGACGCGAGGAAGCTAATACGCTACTTCTATTGGCAGTACTATTTTTTAAATATTATTTATTAAACAAGTAAGGCGCGCTTCACGTAAGTACGTGAGGCGGTAATCGCCGGTTAATGTACGACTTTGTTAAAATTATCAGGTGTAATAGTTGCATATTCTTTTTCTACACTTTAAGAGCTTTAAATTGATGTATAACATGCCATGGTAACTAAAAACTTTTTTTTAGTCACCCGCCATATTGGCCGGGCCGCCATCTTGATAATATTAAGTGTAGAAACTCCAAAATGCGTCCAGTTGCATCATACGCCGAGATGCACCTGTGTGCCAAATTTTATGTTTATAGCTATAGTAGTTTATGAATTGAAGCTAGCCAACGGACAAACGACACCAACGGACAGACGGACAGACAGAGCCGTTATATAAGGTTTCTTTTTGTACTTTGTACAGAAACCTAAAATCGACTTAATGTATAAATAAATAGTATAAATTGTTGGTGTGTCTATTTATAGTCAAGAATAATCGATTATTTCGAATTTATTAAACACTTATCAGGATTGCTAGGGCTGGTGTTTACCCTGATCTCTCTCTATCTATCAAGTGCTTTCATAAACCATCCCTATAGGTCCGCTAATTACTTGATTCTGCCTTAGATTTACTTAAAAATCACGAGGTTGAAACTGTTAAAGGTTTTCTGGCCGTTATTGCCTCCAGTTATTAGTATGCACAAGGCTTTAATAAGTAACTCTCTTAAATTGTTCCTTTGTTTCAATAAAGTAATTAATCCGCTATGAAAAAAACATTCTAGTAATTATCATGCATGTACGAGTACATCCCTAATTTGTTATATCCTTTTTTTAGGTTTCTGTACAGAGTACAAAAAGAAACCTTATATAACGGCTCTGTCTATCCGTCTGTCTGTCCGTCTGTCCGTTGGCTTGTTTCAATTCATAAACTACTATAGCTAGAAACATTAAATTTGGCACACAGGTGCATCTCGGCGTTTGATGCAACTGGACACATTTTGGAGTTTTACACTTAATATTTCCAAGATGGCGGCCAATTTGGCAGGCGACTAAAAAAAGTTTTTAATTACTATGGCATGTTATACATCAATTTAAAGGTCTTGAAGTGTAGAAAAAGAATATGCAACTATNAAGTCGGTAATTCCTTTCAGTCTTAAATTTACCTCCATTAGCATTTTCCATATCAGAAGTTCCATTTCGTGTTGTTAATACTGTTTGCGTTAGTGTGGAATATTATTATTATAATGGTTTGCTTACGGTTAGATATTTGGTCCTTAAGGGAAACCATTTACTCTTTCTAACTTCATATAATTTTATGCGCCTTGTCAAAATTTGCAAATTACTTTTTTACTGTTTATAGAGTATTTGCATATTTACAATATTCATAAATCACAGAAATAAGATTTAGTAGTGGAAGAAATATTATTATTCATTTACAATTCATAAAACCTTAGAAATTACTTTTAAACAAAATATAAATACAATAATAATGTATTTAAAGCTGTGGATCCTTCAGTTTAATAAGATTAAGAACTAGAAACCTTTTTTTTTTTTAGATCGTCAACGTATTGAACTAGTTGGCCATTCTCAAGCCTAATATCATATTTTTTTGTCATTACAATAAAAACTAAAAAGACGAACGAGCACCATGACTATAAATGTAGGTAATGTAGAGAAGTCAAATAGTCCAGCAGACGTAACTGTAGCTGAAAATTTAACAGTCCATGTTTAAAAAGCAAATTACTGCTTTTTTTTAAACAAATCCCTCTTGAGAAAAATGAATCTATTTTAGCGATACTGTGTAGGTTAATAATATTTAGTACTAGGATACCTTGAATGTTAGCCATTCTATGTTTGGGATACACTGCTTAATGTTACTGTTTACGTTACGTTTACACTTGCTTGAACTATTGTTATCTTTTTCTTTTTTCAACTAATATTATTTACAAACTTTTCAGATTGATACGGCTAAATATGTTTCCTATCATTTCTGTTTTTCATCCATCTCAAAACTATTCATCATTCAAGTCAATTGTTGTTTAATAGTACATTTTGTTTTCTTAATGCACGTAAAGTCTTATTAACATTATAATTTACCACCAAAATTAGAGTTTACGTAATGAAAATATAATTGAATAAAGTACAATATTAAATGTGATTAATAATTATTATTTTTAAGTAGGTCAATTAGGGTATAATAGGTAGTAAGAGTTAACAACTCATTGTAGGTGGAAACTGGCTATATTTCGTCCCCCTCCGGGACATAATCATGCCTATGATGGGTGGAATTAGTCACATATACTCAAAATAAGTTGGTGTTTAAAAATAAATAATGAAAATACATTAATTAAAATCTCCTTCGCACTTTCACACATCCTTCCATAGACAGTTTTGCTTCCGAGCTTACCGAAGGTAACGGAAGCTATGTGATCGTTCTGAAGAACGAAAAAATTTTAGGTCTCCGATTTCATTTTTGGTTCCGTGTCTGTCTGTCGGTCTGTCACAAATATTTGCGAACCACCATATCTTAAAAACTACACGTCCAATTTTAATGAAATTTGGGTGGTAGGTCATACTTAGCCCATTGTTGGTCCCATATAAGTTTCAACCTTCTGCGCTTATTTGTTTATCTTCCACATGC
>KZ651766.1:190012-204124 GCA_001010745.2 Gerris buenoi
TAATGTACAAATCAAGGCCTTTCAAATGATATACGACACAATACTGAAATCGAAAAAAAGTGGTCACGTGACCACGGCACTCGGGAAAAAGTTTACTCTCAATTTCTCAGGTAATAGGACGAATTAAAAACATACCAAACACTTAATTTAAAGGGCATTAGTGACAGATTAAAGCCCAAAAATCAGAATTAAAATCGGTCAACAATTGCTAAAGATATGAGAGCTTAAAGGTAAAAATTGAAAAAATTAAAACCAAAATTGCCCCATTTAGGGTACAACCGATGGATATACGACAAAATGTCCTATTACCAAAATTGTAGATCATTAAAAATCAGACCCGGTTTTTGCAACCAGTTTTTCAATTAGACAAAGCGTTTATTTTTTAAAAAATGTCAACACAGCTACGACCGTTTTTCTTATTTTAAGGGGTTTCGCTGTAGGTTTTGCTAAAAAATTGTATTCGAAAAAAATGTTCGTCTTATTGAATAGATATGGTTTGATTTTTTTCCCAACCGAAAATTCTAATTTTAAATTTGAAGTTCACGTTTACGTGAGCGTTAGGCGTGAACGCTTGGACGGACAACGTTGTCCAACGAACTCGTCCTAAGCATTGGTAAAATGAACATGTATACCAAATTTCATGAAAATCTGTCAAGAATTACTCAAGTTATCGTCGGACGTTTCATAATTCGCGGACACACAGACCGACAGACAGACAGACGGAACCAAAAATGTTCCCTGATGTCTCAAACGGATTTCTGTCTTAGAATTTTTAAAATCGGAGGCATAAAACTTTTTTGTTCTTAAAAGTGAACACAATGCTTCCTTCCGTTACCTTCGGTAAGCTCGGAAGCAAAATAAATAAAATTAAAACAATAAATAAATAAATAAAATAAATAAATAAATCAAAAAAATACAAGTTTATAAAGAAAACGTAAAGAAAAAAAAGGAGAGGCGAGAAAAACAAGGTTTTAAAGAGCTGACAAATGTAAGCGACAGGATTTTTATGGTTCAAGAGGAAACTGAGATGCTCTTGTTTCATAATTATTCTTTGTTTAATTAAAACTAATGAGAATCAAGATTAAATGAACTTTATTATGAGTATGCTTGTAATATTACTTAATACAAACAAGTCTAATATTACAGACGGTGCTACAAACTTATACAGAATTTAATCACTAAACTATGTAAAAACAATAATAAATAAAAAGTCCAGTCATGCACCATGACTTAATTTTTTTGTTTTCCAAAGTGGGCTTTCGAATGTCATTTTTAGTTTTCCACACATACACACACATATATACTCCAGGAGATAGTGTGCAAAAAAGTGTCAGACTAACATCAAGGTAGAATTTTGTGTATAAGTAAATGTTTTGGTGCCTTTTAAGAATATATGGTCGGCCAAGTTCGTCTGGAGGGCATAGCCAGGCGATAGGCATTTGAAAAAGACAAACCGGGGAAGAGCAGCCATGTCCCGCCCTTTGGCGGACAATGTGGTTTTCATGATCCTGCGCACGAACTTAGTAGACCAATAATCAAGTTGATAGTAGTTTGTCACTTAAGATATTAGTTAGTCAAATATTACTTGAAATCAAAGTGTTCCTCTGTCAAAGGACAAACTACCACCAACGTGATGTTTGGCCTACTAAATAAGTTCGTACTTAGAATCAAGGAAATCTCATTGTACGCCAAAAAGGGTGGGACTGGCCGCTCTCCCCCGGTTTGTCTTTTTCAAATGCCTATTGCCTAGCTATGTCCCGCAGACGAACTTAGCTGACCATATATTCTTAAAAGTCACCAAAAACATTTACTTATACACAACATTCTAGCTTGATTTTAGTCAGACACTTTTTTGCACGCTTTCCCCTTGTATATATTGTGTGTGTGGGGGGAAAACTAAAAATGACATTTGAAAGTCCACTTTGGAACCCTAAAAACATACAATGTCGGGTACTTCTTTAGATTGTTACTCCCCTATGTGTTTTTAGAATATAAATGACTTTAACTAAAAAGACAAGTCCAGTGTACTTTGGGACAAAGGAACATCACACTTCTGTTTTTATAGGGGGAGTAACTATCTAAGAAGAACATTCCGTGCACCTTCTTTAGATAGTTACTCCCCTCCTTTTTATTTATAAAGGGAGTAACAATCTAAAGAAGTGCCCAATGTCGTTGGGTTGCTACTAGTTTCTTTACTCATATGACACATGAAGTTCAACTCAAACTGGGATGGAATAAAAACTAACATGTTGGGCAAAGAACTTTTTCCTTTATCGGATAGTGTAAACCTACAGACCCTACATGTGTAAACTAAAATGAAAGGATGTGTGAAACAATTTTCAAGACACTACATATTATAACATTTTTTCCTTGATAGTAAGTTGTCAAATAATATTATTCTTACTTATCTTGAGGAAGTCACGAATACAGACATAAAAGAAAAAACACTAATTATATTAGATTATTAATTACTTGTTGAGTTGCTAAACCAAAAATTTGTTTATTTTATTTTCATTGACTAAAATAATACCTATTTACACATAAGTATGCAATTCTGGACAACATTTCTGACAATTTTTTTTTTCGGTACGACTAAAATATTAAGGTACTTTACTGTTAGTAATTCTTTAATGTTTATAAACTTATCCTTTTCAAGAAATCCAGAAAAATATTAATTTTTATATGTTGAAGAACAAGCAGGAATTTATAAAGTATAACTTTTCGAAAACCCAAAAATAAGAATTTTTTCCCCCTTTTAGATACTCTATCTTGTGGCACAATATATATGTATATAGGGGAAGGCCAAAAAAAAGCGTTTTTACACCAAATTACACGTTTATGCAAGATAGTGCCCCGTCCCATCACTTCTTGCAAACAATTCAATACTTGCCTACTTAAGGAGAATTACCCAGACTTCTTTTAGCCAGACGAGTAGTCGCCCACCAGTCCAGACCTAATCCAATTGATTACTCCGGGGTTTGTTAGAACAAATATTAAATATTCATTTTTAAATACATTTATTTTATCAAAACTACCTGGACTTTTTGAAGACCCTAATTCAAACCGTTATTGCATCGCTCTCACCCAATAGTTTATTAAATTTGAAGTAGAAGAATGTAGTTTTTAGACTCCGCAAACACCATTATCTATCTGTTACTGAAGCTCAGCTATAAGTGTTCTGAAAAGTGTGTTTTTTCTTTGCCCACCTTGTATATAATATACTAATAATGACTTTAAGAGGACTGAAATTAGTTATATTTGTATAAAATGCGAAAAGAAATCGGAAACTTGCACTAGATTAGGCAAATCGGCCTAATTCACTGATGGTTTCTGAAAGAATATTGACAAGGATTATGCAACTGAGGATAGTCTAACTATGTTTATTTACCAGTAATGAATATTTGACTGATCTATCAAGCAAGATGAGATTACCGATATTACCCATGAATTGGACGACGCAATATTGGACGAGTCGATTTGAACTGTTGCCTATTCATGAAGGTTGGGAGTTTATCAGGATACGGGGAGCTCTCAGCGGGTGAAGCTTGTTAAGTCAGTGAACATTACTCATTTATATGTGGTTAGTTTCTTGTTTACCCTTTGCCTCGTCTCACAATCCTCTATGCAAGGGATAGAAACTCAATTAAATATGCATAGTCTTCCCTCTCTACCACTCGAGATATCTCAAGTCAACCAGTCTTAAGAGATGAAAAGAGTAGATCCCCTATGAATATGGACAAAGTGCATAGAAATCTTGCATGGAAACAAACAAAACCTCACTCTTGTAAATGTGTGTCAATCTTCTTTCTTTACTCAAACGGCAGAGTAACGGTGAAGATCAACGTTGGAATCAAGATCTTATATATAAGATCTTAATTCATTGAAACATAGTTAATTTAACACAAATCAAATTTATGTTCTGTGAAAGATAGATATCCGTCAAAATGCATTGCCTTTTTCATTATTAATTATGGTCCATGTTACATATTTTTTACACTGTGATATAATAGTTTGTAATTCATTGAAACATAGTTTGTTCTCTATATTCCATTAGTAATTTCATTTCGGTCAATTTCCTATATTACATATGCAGTAAACAAAGATTTATAGTTTGCTAAACTATATTGTAATTTCACTTATTATTTTAGTTTTGACTTCTATGATTCATATGCCTATTACTGTATGACATCACCAACATAGTTTATACCACATGATTCACAGTTAAAATTATATTCCTTCACTATATTTTTCAAAAACTATGATTCATCGACAACGGAACTGTGTTTTGCTGATAAAACGATAATTCAACGATACAATAACATGAAACATGGATTTTATATAAATCAGCAATCTCTGCCACTATCTTACCCCGATTTTTTCAGTGATAGAAGCATTTAAATTTTAGATTTATAAGGCCGGTAGCACATTGAAGGCAGCACAGTATCATTATTAACTGCTAAAATATACAAGACCGCGTGAACTGACACACCAGATCAACTAGTGACGATTGGGCCACGCGTGACGTAGCACTGCCCTGTCTACGTCTCAACTTGCATGGTTTCGATCATTTCTGTGATTGACAAATCTGTGCTGCTCTACCCTAAATTTATATATGCACCCGGGTTTTAAACTTACTCATTCAATTCACGTGGTTTTGTCCATTTTTTGCAGTCTTTGAAGCATGGTTTATACGATCCTAGTATACTTAGTCCAAGGTCCAAGTAGTGGAACTTTGATTCACAATATAGTAAAGGTCAAGAAATATTGTTCGTCAAATGTTTTTCCCTCAAAATTCTTTAAAACAAAACCCAGAACAATCTCACATCTTTGTCCTTTCTTTGCAGCTTGTCATAAATTGTCTAGTGTGTGCCATTTTGTTTTCATCGAAGTCTATTTGAATAAAATGAGGAATAAAGTTGAAAGCCCATAATAATAAAAAAATAAGAACAAGTTGGTATTCGTATTCTTCTCAGCAAACTCTTTCATTTGATACCCATATCATGGGCGTGCTTACAAAATAACTAGTCTGCCATCTTGGGCTGCCTGCCATATTGGATATAGAATGACGCCACTTAGCTAACCATGCATTGCCATCCAAACTAAACGTGTTTGCAAAATTTGAATTCAATCGGTTGAGGATAACTGCTTTAAAATTCAGTTGCAAGATTATACCAAAACACACATACATACAAGTTAAATAAATAATACGTGTGATGTCGCGGGACTCTCGGAGGAATGAAGTTTCTTACATTTTTCATTAAATATAAATGATAAAATCACACTGCTAAGTACGTATACGTTTCTAACATGGCGGAATTAGAAAAGAGACAATATTAAAAGTAACTAACTGTTTCTACCTAGAGGAGTTAAGGCAAAATAAAAAGAAAAGTGATGTTTCTATCATTAAAGCAAGCATCTTACAATAAATATGTATTGAATATAAGACAAAAATTTGTTAAAGAGGATGATTGTTGAAGAATGTTAGAATAAGTGACATTTGACATATATAACAAAAATAATAGTCCAGTCAAATGGTAGTTTGAAGTGGAAAGTTCTGGTGTGATTGTTATTCGTGGTTTACTTTATGTTTTTTGGAGGGCTGAACACGAATCTGAAGTTGTCCAACAAAATTTGCCGCCGGCAAATATGAAAAATCATCGAAAAACTACTAAAAAAAAAGATTTTTTATTGCTTTTAAGCTTATAACTTGCAAAGCAATCTATTAACGCAAAAAGTGGTCTAGTAGTAAAATAAAAAGGAGAAAATAACCTACAATTCATGTCTATAACATTTATTTTTACGTCGTACGGTTTTCACGCGAATGGGAGTTGAAATATTGGGAAGGCTTGGAGAGTGTGAAGTGTAAACTGTTGGTGGCCGGACTGCGCTGGCAGTTAATTTTGTTTTTCGGTGTGCTGAACACGAATCTGAAGTTGTCCAACCAAAATTATATACGCAAATATGAAAAATCATCATAAAACCACTAACTTCTTTTATTTTTTTTTTTAGTGGATTTCGCCTTATAACTTGCAAAGCAAGCTATTTACGCAAAAAGTGGAGGAGTAGTATAATAAAGAAGAGAAAAATACCTACAAATTATCTCTCTACCAGTTTTTTGTAAGTCGAATGGTTTCCATGCAAAAGAGGGTTGATATAACCGGGAAATCAATAATTTTTGAAAAATAGCAACAAAAATAATAGAACCTGTGTCTAAAAGCTCGCATTAGTACTTAAATACATATAAATTGTTCAGAAATTCGCTATATATTATTTTAAGAATAAGGTTTGTTTCTATTTTTCAAAAATTATTGATTTCCCGGTTATATCAACCCTCTTTTGCATAGAAACCATTCGACTTACAAAAAAATGGTAGAGAGATAAATTGTAGGTATTTTTCTCTTCTTTATTTTATTACACCTCCACTTTTTGCGTGAATAGCTTGCTTTGCAAGTTATAAGGCGAAATCCACTAAAAAAAATAAAAGAAGATAGTGGTTTTTTGATGATTTCTCATATTTGCGTGTAAAATTTTTGTTGGACAACTTCAGATTCGTGTTCAGCACACCGAAGAACATTAGATTAACTGCCAGCGCAGTCCGGCCACCAACCGTTTACACTTCAGCACTCTCCAAGCCTTCCCAATATTTCAACTCCCATTTGCGTGAAAACTGTACGACGTACAAATAAATTATAGACATAAATTATAGGTTATTTTCTCCTTTTTATTTTACTACTAGACCACTTTTTGCGTTAATAGATTGCTCTGCAAGTTATAAGCTGAAAATCAATAAAAAATCTTTTTTTGGTAGTTTTTCGATGATTTCTCATATATGCCGCAGGAAATTTTGTTGGAAAACTTCAGATTCGTGTTCAGCACCCCAAAAAACATAAAGTAAACCACAAACAACAATTACACCAGAACTTTCCACTTAGAGCTCTTTTTATGCACCATTTGACTGGACTATAAGCAAAACAAGTCAAGTAACAGGCTTCCTTAATAACACTTTTTCCCGTCTTAACATTTTTGAAGCTTACGTTTACGCGAGCGTTAAGCGTGAACGCTTGGGCGGATAACGTTGTCTAACGAACTTATCCTGGGCATTGGTAAAATGAACATGAGTACCAAATTTCAACTAACTCGGTGAACTTTTAATCAAGTTATTGTCATCGGTGGATTTCGTGACGGATTTTGCGAGACGGTGATTTTGCGACGGTGATTTTGGTCGTTTTTTTGGATTCACTCCCGGGATCCAGAACGTGCCATAAGGAACTTCGTTCCAAAATAAACGCTTTTAAAAAAGTTGGAGCCTATGTCCAAGTTGACTTTGATACCCTGTTTACACGATCCAAGTAGCATTAAAGTTGATTTGGACCAAGTATACTTGGATCGTGTAAACCCAGCTTAATTAAGCCTAGCTGATTTTATCATAAACTTCTAAGCGATGAATTTTTGTACATAACTTTTAACACAAACTAACAAGGTTAAACGTATATTTTTTTAACTCGACAAAGTTTGAAGTGAGAAACTGTTGAATATTTGCTTTAAAACTCAGCTGTTGTCTCCAAGAATATCCTTCACCTTGACAATTCAGGCAATTATGAAGATCCCTTAAAGCTTTCAAAATCCTCTTAGAAGTTACTTAAGTAATTAACTAAATAATGTCATGTCGTCACTTGTTATTATTTTGAATGTGCAAGTATGCTTATTAGCTTTAATCACTTTTACTCAAAAAAAAACTCCAGCTGGGATTATCTTAAAAGTTAAACAACATGGTTAAAAGCAAAAAACTAACAATGAACAAAAACTTTAAAGACTTTTCTGAGCTTAATCGCAACTAAAAAAGTTAGTAAATTGGCCAAGTATGCTCTTTGACACATAAAGGGTCCGTTACTTTCTAATTATTTGATCCTAAGAGAGAGTATGGTTAAGGTAGGGGTGGTTAAGGTGTTAGGTCATTATAACGATAAAATCATATAAATAAAGGAATATTATTAGGAAAAGATATAAATAAATACTTGTAAGGTGATTAAATAAATTGGTTGTGCGTGATTCTCGCGTAAAAAAGGTTTCGTTGGTATTGTGAACATGTAATTAGTATGGGGGGGGGGACGCTAAATTTATGTTTCTTGACAAAATGGCATGGAAAATTAAACATTATGCACTAGTGTTATATATTTTTGTAAACTACTCTACAACAACTTTCATTTGATACCCCACTCAAAATTGCGGTACGTGAATTATCCGCCATTTAGGACAAGAACAGCTGATAATGTTTGAGTTCACTATATTTTTCCTGTGAGCGTGTCAAAAGGATCTTTAATAATGAAAAGTTTTATGTTTTTATCTTTTTTGATTCAAAAGTTATTGGAACCGTACAGAGTGACAGACAGACACAGGAAAAAAACTATAAGGTTTCCATTTTTTGGTTTTACCAACGAAACCCTAAAAAAGCGACAATAACAAAGGGCATGCAAAGAGGAGAAGTAAAACTCCTTAGAAGAAGCTTTAATCTCGTTTATTTAAACTTCCGACAAAGGGTCATCAGCCCGCCAACATAAGTTTAGGCGCTTTATATACATATATTAAAAATATGTATATATGAAATTATGTAATTCAAAACAGACATAATAAAATAATAAACAAATCAAGCAAAGTCATTAACCGTATTACGATGATCAGCGTGCTCAGTTTTTTTTATTTATTTATTTTGCTTCCGAGCTTACCGAAGGTAACGGAACCATTGTGTTCACTTTTTAGAACGAAAATCTTTTATGTCTCCGATTTTAAAAATTCCAAGACAGAAATCCGTTTCAGACATCAGGGAACATTTTTGGTCTCGTGTCTGTCTGTTGTCTGTCGGTCTGTGTGTCCGCGAATTTTTAAACGTCCGACGAGTAATTCTTGACCGATTTTAATGAAATTTGGTCCTCAGGATCCTCGAGTTCGTTGGACAACGTTATCTGCCCAAGCGTTCACGCGTAATGCTCACGTTAACTTAAACTTCAAATTTAAAATTAGAATTTTAGGCCGGGGTAAAAATCAAAATTCATCTATTCAATGAGGCAAACTTTTTTTTAAAATACAATTTTTTAGTAATATCAACAGCGTCACGCTATGAAGTGTTAAAGATCGCTAAAACTATTAATAGTTTTTAGGCAATAACCAATATAACAATAAAGTAATACAGCAATAATGTTAATTTTAATATAACAATAAAACATGATTGGATGAGAGGAAGCTATGTGCCACACTAATTGGCTGTCTATTTTTATTTTAAGAAATCTTCTTTTAAGAAAGCCTGCAGTCTCTTCTAGTTCAGTAATGATTTTAGTTGAATTCAGGCTCTTGGAGCCATGTGTAGCCCTGTTTAGGCTTAGGGTATAAAATAATATGCAATAACCTATATTCGTGGTAGGATCGCGAAAATGTGGTAATGATAATAACTCATTTTTTCATATTAAGACGTTTTGACCCTTTATCAAAACTATTTTCAATAATGTTTATTTTAATTATTCTAAAATATAAATAAAAATATAGGTTTATTAACAATTCCATTTTTAATATAATTAATTAAAAGTATTAATAAATAATGACACTCATTTTAAATTTAGAATGCGTTTAATTAAATTACAATAATGTAATGAATACTGTTTTTTTTTAAACTTTCAGGAATTTTAATATCTCTCTAAGAGAAAATCATGAAATATGTAAAAATTTTCTGTGTACAATTAAAAACATAAATAAATACACAATTTTAACAGATTTCAGATGAGAACCTACACAATACACAAATTAACAAATAGTTATTAAATAATTTTAATTGCATTTTTTTTACTGAGGTTATTGAATGTAATTTATTCCAGGAATTTGTATTTATTTATAAATTATTAATCTTATTTTCATTTAACTAGGGGGAAACAAAAATGTTTTATTGTAATTTGGTAGCTAGTGCTATCTGGGAGTGGTGGAAGCAATTTTTAAAAATGTACACAATACTCTCGGTACTGTTGCGAAGAGCGTTAAAGAGACATTATTAAAAGAGACATTTATTTGGTCGCGCGGTATCAACAAGGTTAGGATACACTAGTCTAGAAGATTACATCGTTATTGTTAGTCCAGAGTCTAAAAGATTACATCATTATGGTTAGTCTAGAAGATTACATCATTATGGTTAGTCTAGAAGATTACATCATTATGGTTAGTCTAGAAGATTACATCATTATGGTTAGTCTAGAATATTACATCATTATGGTTAGTCTAGAATATTACATCATTATGGTTAGTCTAGAATATTACATCATTATGGTTAGTCTAGAAGATTACATCATTATGGTTAGTCTAGAAGATTACATCATTATGGTTAGTCTAGAAGATTACATCATTATGGTTAGTCTAGAAGATTACATCATTATGGTTAGTCTAGAAGATTACATCATTATGGTTAGTCTAGAAGATTACATCATTATGGTTAGTCTAGAAGATTACATCATTATGGTTAGTCTAGAAGATTACATCATTATGGTTAGTCTAGAAGATTACATCATTATGGTTAGTCTAGAAGATTACATCATTATGGTTAGTCTAGAAGATTACATCATTATGGTTAGTCTAGAAGATTACATCATTATGGTTNATAAATATAAGATTAATAGGGGAGGGCCGTAAGTAAGTACTAAACTCCAAGAGAAAGAGCCTTTAAATTAATTTGAGTTTTTAAATTAAATACATCTTTTAAAATAAATAAAAATAATTTAACAAAAATACATGTGCTGTCACGAGGCACCCGGTTGGATCGAAGTTCCTTACAATTTTCATTAAATATAAATTATAAAATCACACTGCTAAATACGTAGACGATGCATACCTACCCGGCCTACTAATTTAAAATATAAAAATATATCTCTTCCCTACTCAAATACGTCTGCTTGTATCAGGTTGAAATTTTACATGCTTGTTTCAATTGTACTTTAGACTTTAGACGATGTGTAAGAAGTTTTATTAAAATCGTTTCGTTAGAACGTAAGATATCGGTAAAAACGTTGTTCACTTTATTTGAAACGTTTAGGTCCGCTATTTAGCGATCTTTAATCGCTAAATTTGTTTAGCATTTAGCTTTGAATCCTGGGCATTAAATGAACACGTGTAAAATGAACATGTGTACCAAATTTAAACTAACTCGGTCATCTTTTACTCAAGTTATCGTCATCTGTAGATTTCGTGACGGTGATTTTGTGGCGAAGATTTTGTGGCGGTGATTTTGTGACACACCCGGGCTCCAGAACGTGTCATAAGGAACTTCGTTCCAAAAATAAAAGCTATAAAGCTTACCATTGCCAAATATTAATTTACTGACATGAGTAATAAGTGTGGTTATTAATTTTGCATCTTATTTATTAATTAAAGAAAAAAAAAAATTAGAGAAAAAAAGAACAAAACAAAAGCTTCAACATTTGGAGAGGTAAGAATAATTTCAAATACTATAATATAGGTGTTGTTAGGTTGTGTAGAGAACAACATGTATAGAGCTGTAATAACAGTATTTGTTTCAAAGCTGTGTTTGGATCAAGTTGTGGGTTGGAGTATATAGATGTAGACTAGCCAAGTTATTTCCACTGTGAGGCTGGTTGCAGGAAACATCATTACAACACAAGCCATGTGCAACTGACTTTACCGTTCCCACGCTTAGTTACTTTAAACTAGGAGTCTGCAACTCTGCAACAGAGCTAGTTTCCTTATAAATAAACCAGCTATGTTTCTCCAATTTCAAGTTGGACGACCCCCCAAGTTAACAGATGGGTTTCTGAGTAATCTTCAGTTGGGAAGCCCACTAGAGGATTGTTATCACAGCTGCCGATAAAAGCTTTCGAATAGTGATTAAACCCGGTTTTGCGCGTGCGCGAGCAATATTTACGAAAGCTTGATGGCATTACAACTTGGTAAAGGGCAACACTTTCCCGCAAGGGAAACTAGAAAATGATTAAGGCCCCGGCAACTCTAAGATACATAGCTCGGGGGCAATTTCATTCAATTAGCAAGGCCTCTTTGACCACAGGATAAAAATCTTTAGCACACCAACAAACTTTACTAATTTAACACAGCCCTTACCCCGTTAAATTAAAATTACGTAATTTTTTCTCACATGCGCAAAAGTGTTTATATCTCTAGTAGGGAGAAAAAGGGAACTTTTCTCCCTTGTTTTCTCGATGGGAAGTTACTCATTGCACCCTGTTAGATTAAACAGGGAATAATGAAAATATACCCTGAACCCATTTTGCAGAACAGTAAATTTTCTGTGCAGTTAGATGAATCCAATTTTTGTTGAAGTAGTATTTTGATTTTATAAGTAGTTCAATATTATAGCTCAAGACTAAGAGTAATTACTTAAGATTTTTTTAAAGGGAATAACGAACTTTATGATTTTAGTGTTGAATTTTATTACTATCTGTAATTCTATTTTGACGTGATCAAAATTGTTTAATGAATTGTTAATATTAGGTTTAACAATTTATTTTATTTTATTTTATTTATTTATTTTTTTTTAGTTTAAAACGAATATAAAAATGATTTCATTTAGTTTAATAATATAATTTAAAATTAAGATCTTCACCTTGTTTTCTCCCCTCTGTAGGTAACATATTGTCCGTACTTCGGGAGCAATATAATCAATTGTACTTGAGCGGTAATTAAATTCCCTCTGCTCTACGTCGGGAGTTAACATTAAGGTTTCCTGGACTTCGCCATGGAAGCATGGAAAATTTCTGTTTGATACATGCAGTAGTTTTGTTTGTAGTAAAGTGATACATTTTATAATAATTGAAAAGGAGATGTGTGGTTAGAGGAATAGTAAGAATGCAGGGTGGTTCCCTTACTACTAGCCGCTGTACTACTACTCTACCCATTATCTATCAACTCATCATGATTCATGATTATCTATTTTGTTCAATATTAAATACATATTTATTACTATACATATTTATTACTATACTATACATTTATACTACTATACTATACATTTATACTACTATACTATACATTTACTAGCCGTTATGCCGGTGATAACGGGCAGAATAAAATATGATCTAAATATTTAAATAGATATTATAGGTATAGGTAGGATACTACTGTTTAAATAGAAAGTTTAAGGCCGGAAGTTTCAATCTGGTTTGGTAGCTCATTGCTTGCGGTCACGCTTCTTACGCTGGAGGTCACTGGTTCAATTCCAGCTTATGGCGCATCAATTTTTAACGTTATAAATCATTTAGAGGTGAGTCGTTGTCGTTGTTGGGACACTACTCGATTTACATATTTATTACTATACGCTCGCTTCGATGATAGAGCCACGCGATGCCTAGCATTACATCTACTTAGAACGATCAAATATTGTAATAAAAAGTATAAATTTAATTTATTATTCTCAAGTTATCGAAAAACAAATTCGATTTTATATTTCATTAAAATAGTAAATAAATTTGAACCATACAAATGATCAGTCAACTATATAAGCTAAAAGTGAACAGTGTTGCCAACCTTAACCACTTAATAACAAATTTAAGCAAAAATATGTTTGTTACTTTTTTTATAATTATTTAACTTATTCCCACGTATATTTTATCCATGAGGTGTTAAGTATAAATATGTAGTACATAAAATTTTATAAAACACTTAAAAGCCGACGTTGAATTTAGTACACTTTGCACATACATGTTGCTTTAGACACTTCTGACCGCTTGAACCGACGCCAAACTTTTACTACCTGACTCTGTAAGCACCCTTTATACTAAAAGCCGTAAGACTACCTTTTAACATTATAGCTACCAACAATCCATGCGAGTCCTTGTTTGACCATGCCATAAATTCTCTTATCCAAGACAGACATTTTATCAATAAACTTAAACCTCGATCCACCTAAAACTCTTCGTCACCTTACACCCAATCACTAATCTATATATATAAAATCCAAATACCACTGACTGACTGACTGACACATCACGATATCTCTGAAACCACTGGACCTACGACCATGAAATTTTGTAGGTGTGTTCCTCTTACCTCCTAGGTGCTCGCTAAGAAATATTTCCGCCATCTTGATTCAAGATGGCGGCCATTTATATA
>KZ651766.1:253575-264922 GCA_001010745.2 Gerris buenoi
ATTTTTTTCTGCATTTATTATTAAAATCTAACAATCGTAGATAAAGTACGGTACGCAACTCGTGAGAAAACGGCATTTTGCATTGCTCGTGTGGTTTTTACTACCCTCGCTGTCGCTCGGGTGCAAACTCCACACTCGCATGCAAAATGCTACTTTCCACACTCGACGCGTAATGTACTAATCTCGTATACTCGTTTATGAGAGAGTAAAAAAAAACATTCTTACCATTTCTCCTTTTATCAGAAACAATATGATAATTTTATGGGATATTTTTGCTTTAACATTGATGTTCAGTCAGCTGCATTTCGATTGAACGATTGAAAATAAATGGTTAATTATGCTAAAACGTGCTTAAATTAACATGAATGGTTGACGGAATGAATATGTGAGTGGTTATAGTTATCCCTACTTCTTCATGACGTTCAATAGGCATTTAATTAAAGACAAAAGCGGTGTTTAATAATGGATGAGGTCTAAAGAGATTGAATTTCCAATTTTTTTGGGGAATTCCCCATATATTTACTTAGTATATGTTGTATGAAGAATATTCTGAAGCTGAGAAAAGATTAGATTTTGCGTTTTTGATTGATTGTTACGACCTCTGACTCCTAAAAAAGGGGAGATTTTTTAAAAATTCTCTCTGGATCTTGTCTGTAGAGGTTGATTATCCCGAATAAATTTAAAATTCTCAGTGACTAAAGAAGAAGATGATTTTATTTTAACTTCACTTGTCCGCAAATCTTGTAAGCTAAATTTGACCCACTTCCCCCCTAGGTAGAAATCTGAAACTTACACGGATTATGTATTTCAGATGGTAATTCAGTAATCGTTCATTAATTTTTCAACATCGTTTGAATTAGCAAGCAAATCAATAAATTTCCACATATACATGAACAATTTTTGGTAGCAAAATTCGAAAGAATTGTAAACATACTTCTTGAACAATAAAAGTAAATATGTTACCTGTCAAACAAAAAGATAAATGCGTGAAAGATAAAACAAATTTATAAAAGTGTCATCAAAAATGTGTTTACCTTTCTTTGCCTAAAGGAAAAGTATTGTGTTCACCCAAAACATCTTAAACATAAATTTTAACGGAATTATTCGTTTTGGGTGATTTCAAGACGATTTGAGTGGTTTTTAGCTGGATGTTTGTCTGTCTGCGACCTCACTTAAAGTTGAGTTCCCCTTAAAATCATTAATTTTAACGGAATTATTCGTTTTGGGTGATTTCAAGACGATTTGAGAGGTTTTTAGCTGGATGTTTGTCTGTCTGCGACCTCACTTAAAGTTGAGTTCCCCTTAAAATCATTAATTTTAACGGAATTATTCGTTTTGGGTGATTTCAAGACGATTTGAGAGGTTTTTAGCTGGATGTTTGTCTGTCTGCGACCTCACTTAAAGTTAAGTTCCCCTTAAAATCATAAATTTGTGAAGTCAGCAAAAATGTCTAAAATTTGTAAAAAAAAAAAAAAATCTGACTGCGAGAAATGTAAACCAAATATACACCTTTATACAGATAAACATATTCACTGAATTTCGTTTTGGCATTTGGTATTTGGAAAATATTGAATTTTGAAACTATATAGGTTGGCTAATCTGAGTGTCAAAAGTTAATTCTTTTTGCAAAAAGAGTATAGACCAGATGGCTGTGTTCAGTACAACTTAGCTCTTGTCATAGGCAAAGATTTGCTAGAAAAATAAATACCTTCTTGCGTTGAGAATGGTTGTTATTTTAATGAACTAATAAATCTTATCAGACCTTTACTGTTGTGGATGCAATGTTTCTTGATTATATTTCTTGGAGATATTTGATTATATTCACTTGCGTGGCGTGGACTCGCAAGTGAAACTTGGATCTTTGCTTAGAATTCCAAGAGTACTAGTTTGTCTGATGCTAGTCTAAGCTATAGGTTGAGAAGTAATATGCGGTTTCGTAGCGAAGTAATCATGGTGATATTATGCTTTTGATTCAAAGAAGTTCATCTAGAGACTCGATTTGATAGTGTTACTTGTCCTTGGTATATAAGTTCGAGCCGTTTTCCCAAGGAACTCCATTCCCTCTTAGTTTCTAGTGTAATTATTCCAGCTTTTATACGTGTATCCTCTATGCAGGATCTAGCACCTTATCATGTAGCCGCTGCACGTTTTGCACATTATTTCTCTCTCTAGACTCCGAACACTAATAATCTACCTGATTGCAACAATTAAAGTTCTTCGATTAAATGTGTAAAACTTCTGCATAATTATAAAACCGTTTCCTTTTGAGTTTTATTTATAAAATCAATCAAATTACGGTTTGTTTTCGTTAAAGAAAATTGCTCTACTCTCTTCTTATCTTCTAGATAAAAATGAAGACAAAGGATTTGCTACTTCTCTTTTATCTAAAGACCTTATATACTGTCGACCTTTCTAAAATAAAAACTATTACTCTTCAAGATATTTCAAATACGTCCACTTTATACTTTTCTCCAAAACTAAGTAATATAGGATTTTGTAGTTTTCTATTATCTGCAGATACCCGAGAGAATCACAATATTTATTTATTTGTCAAAAATATTTCTAGAAATACTATTTATAAAATAAACTATACAGGGTGGCATTTTTGTGCCACCCTGTATATGATAATCCACAGCACGAAATTTATTAAGATCCTAAAATGTCTCTGTTAACTTTTATTATTTCATTTCAATCGTCCTTTCAAGCGATTTGTCGGTTTTTCTCTTTAGATTATTTTAGGAGAAGTACATTATACATTAGAATCTGAAATGCCAGGAAAATTAACAAAAAACAAAGAAAACTACATATTATAACCCTTTAACAGAATAACTCTTTCTGTTCAGATAGAACATTATGCTTGGCATTTTGTTTTTAAATCAGTGTCTGGCGTTGCCCCTTTGCTTTCATGGCTGAATTCCTCCACTATCCCATCCTAGTTGGGAGGTGCTAGATGTTTTCTTGTGGGATATTCACCCATGTCTCTATAAAAGGTGTTTGCAGCTGTTGGAAGTTCTCCGGGGAAGGACCATGGACTCTTCCACTTGTCTTCAGCATGTCTCACAATTTGATTTAAGTTCGGACTTAATGCTTACCAGTATATCGTTTATATATTGACTTCAACAAGGTAATCCCTAACCACTCTTACACTATGTAGGCAAGCATTGTAATAGCTTAACATTTACGCCGATGAAAGGGACCACCTTCACAGGTCTGGATTAGTGACAGCAATTCTTCATATCAAACTTCTTTTCCACAGTTTCTGAGGACAATCTGGAGCATTTAGACTCGCTCACTCCTCAACAGAAATGAGAACGGCCGTCGACCGTTCAGTTGATGTTATCACATGTAAACTGGTGTCTAACTCACCCATCATCCTTTAGGAGAGGTGGACTTTTTTTTAGGTGTTTTTGTAGACGACGTCGGATTGCTGGCGAAATTTGCATATTTTGTCACCTTGGATCAATTTCTGTAAATAATTGCTTGTCATCGTCTTCTTAGAGGGCTGAGTGTCAGATAATAATGATCAGCCTTAAGGAAGACCTTTAATATGCAGTCTAAGGTAACTCCCAGGCTCCTGGCAGTGTAAACCCACTGGCGAAAATGGATCAATATCTTCATAAAACCAAGGGGGGAGCAGATAATTATTAAAAAGAAAATTGCTAAGCATAGTTTTCTATGAGGTTATGAGCTATGTTATATTATATACTCGTCTTGTCTTTATAGTTGACACTACCTTTCTAGAGGTCAAAATATCGTGCTCTCATTTGCCTTTTTGTCAACCTAATTAAGAGAAACGACAATTAAGAGTCAACTGTTAAGACGACTATAAACATTTATAATTTTTTTTTGATCTTCCGATGAAGATCAGAATCTTTTCTGTGGAGAGACAAGAGATATCAATAGTATACCCTCACCAAGAATTTCATATCTTATGTGGTAGCTAAATTCTTTACATTCAGTCATATAGTGGAAGTAAATTAGGTCTTCTTCTTTGGAGATGAGGTTTAGTTTCAATTCCTAAACATTTATTTTCCCCCCTTAATTATGTGATCATTGTGTTCCACCTGATTGAACATTCTTGAGCTTGCAGTTGGCATGGTTTCAATAAAATGGGGCTTGGGGCACCTTTTCAAAAGTGCATATAGATTAACTATGTTATCTTGAAGCATGATAAGAACAAACTGTTGGATAAGGTTTATAAATACAATTTTAATCAGGTCTAATTATTTTTTTTTGTAAATCATTTTTGAAATGGGGGAAGAGTCGATCTTAGATTCTTAAGTAGTTGAGTATTCCTTTTTTAGTTTTTCTTTAAGTACATATTAACAATATTTTAGAAGAAAATAATATTTTTGAAGTTGTATAATACGAACGTTTTAGCTTCATCTTTTCCTTGATGTTTTATTCAATTCAACAAAATTTAAAATGCGCGAGTTTGATATATTGAAGTATCTTACTTTGGCAATATTGAATTTCAAATTATAAGAGGTAAAATATCCGGTGGAGCAAATCTCTCTTATTTCTGCACTTAACCCTACTTAAGTGTACCTTCCACTCAAGTGGATATAAAACATCTTTTAGTAAATAGAGCATTTGCATACCCTTGTAAGTATTGCTAGGTAATAGAATCTAAAGAGGGAAAATATCTTACCATTCACTATTTTTTTTTATTTGAAATTTTCTTAGCCTTTGAAAATACGCATTATACTTAGATAACTCTTCGATTGAAAATTTATTAGTTGAAAAGGACTTTTTTCAATATATTTAAAATTATCTGTTCAGGTAGAAATAGAAGGAGCAAAGTGTAGAATTTTGAATTGATCTTTATGACATGATAAGAAATTGGAGGACTATACCCTACAATATGTTGATTATAAAAAGATATCTAATAATAAAACAAGCTTCTATTCGTTTTCTTCTCAACAATCCCTTTCATTTGATACCCATATCATGTGCGCACTTAAAAAATAACTAGTTCGCCATCTTGAACTGCCCACCATATTGGATTTAGAATGACTTCACTTAGCTAATCATGCATTGCCGAACAAGCTAAACGCGTATGCAAAATTTAAATTCAATCGGTTGAGGATAACTGCTTTAAAATTCAGTTGCAAGATATGACCCCGAACACACATACATACATACATACAAACATCCAAACATTGCAAGTTAAATAAAAGCTTGTAATATACTTTTGATCAATGCTAGAATGTATTCTAGAGATTTCTATAGGCTCTCGTAAATGTATCATAAAATTAACATTATAGTAATCTTTTATATAATCGAGTAGTGTCCCAACAACGACAACGACAACGACTCACCTTTAAATGATTTATAACGTTAAAAATTGATGTGCCATAAGCTGGGATCGAACCTGGGGCTACTGGGTGTAAGCCAGATATTAAACCATTTGCGCCATACCTATGTAACGAATATTGGAGCACAAAACTTCCTATTTAAATGTTTTAATTATAACTGCATAAAACTTACTATTTAAACAGTAAATATCTCTTTAAATATCTATTTTAATTTTAACTAATTATCTCTCAGCTCTTTTTCTCAACCATATTTATTATTCTGCCCGTTACCGCGGGCCTAACGGCTAGTAAAATTATAATAGTACATTGATGTAAGTGATAATGATATTCTTGATATAAATGGCATGGTATTCATGATGTGAAAAACTGTCCAATGACAGCACTCACAATTACAATGACATGCGTACAATATGTTTTCAAATTATGCGTACTTTTTTTTAAATTAAATTACAATACTACTTATTACTAACATGTTATATCCGAAGGAAATTGGCAGGGTAATAAAGAATTTAATTTGAGGGATAACACATTTCTGATTTTTCTATCTACGTCATCTTCATACCAAAACTAATAGCAATTTAAACAAAGGTGCCTTGCCTTTTATATCGGTTCCTGATATTCTTTTAATTTACAATCCCACTAAACTTATAGACTCTGATACAAATTAAACATAAGACCTTTTCACTTGTCCACTTTATAGTTCTTGTAGTTCAAATAAATTTTTTTTGAAGAATGTAAAAAGTGAGCTAGGGAATCGAAAAATGTAAGGAAACTGGGAACAATGAAATAACAACTGACTACTCTATAAGATCATCAAAGTACAGCTTAGGAAGTAAAAAGAACCTGATTCTGGCATGCTTATAATAGATGTCATGATAAAAAGGTGGAAGAGGAGGAAATACGTAACATTTTTTATAAAATGAAATAAACTAATAAATAAGTGCCCTTGTAACGTGAACCATTGTATTGTTACCAGATGTTTTGTCCACACATTGCCTTACGCCTCTTACTTTGATCCGACTGACAATTGTCGGGTTCGGTTGGCATGTCAAATGGCACGTTTATTCCAAGCTAGGCAAAAGAGCAAATGTCAAGCAAGTATACTTGGTTTTCCCTTTTGGTCTTGCCATTCCTTGCATTTTGGGACAGTGTGAAGCTGCATAAGTCTCTTACCTTGTCATCTGGCTTCTTTTGATCTCGACTGACAATCGTTGGGGGCAGTTTGCCGCAGGTTAAATAGTACTTTTGTTGCAAGCTTGGCAAAGTAGCAATGCCATACAAGTATACTTGATACTTGGTAGTGCCATTTGGCCTTCGTTGCCTTTTGGGATAGTATGGACACTGGTTCTTCTTACCAAGATATCCTAAAATATACACGTTAAGCGAAGATGATGTTGATATTTTTTGACGCACATAAAATATCCAATGCTTCGAGCATTGGAAGAAAACGCCGCATATTATTTTAACGTGGTTTGTCATAGGAAGACGCAGATGACAACTACAGCATACTTAATCGATTCAGAGAAGCAACACATAGTTGGTGGCTGCAAGGATGTGACGATTTAGACATAAAAAAGAAGAAAACCACGATGTTTAAACTTGCAGAGTGTATTCCCTATTACCGATTCTTAGCACATTGTTCAGCAGATAAGAACAATAAGTGAAGCCTTACGTAGTATACTTGTAGAAACCTATTTACAAACTCTTAAAAAAGAGCTTATCTAGACAAATTTATAATTGACTCCTTTACTGTAGAAGACTTACAAGCTATCTCACCCGAAATTATCTCTAAGAATCTCCTTGCTTACTAAAGCAGTCGTTTCTTTTATACACCCTTTTCCCATCTTTATTAGTATTCTTTACTCTTATTTTGTATTTTTTTTTATATTTTTACTTTTTTTTCTTGCTTGAAACCTTTTCCTTAATATTTGTGATTAAGTTTATACTTATTTTATGTACTAATATAATCTATTCTGTTTCCTTGTTTCAGGTTGGTTCTGGATATTACGTTAGAAGTTTGTACGAAGTATGTAAGTTCGTTTATATAATTTTTTACGTTTTTATTAGCTTGCTTTCTTGTTTGTCTGTTTGTCCAGTACAAATCTTGCAATCGATTTTTAACTAAGTTCCCGAGTAGCTAGACATCTGAAACTTTTAGAATAGCTCAGAACACGATGACAATGCATTATTTTAATCTTTTTAGCCATCTTTAAGCAGAATTTAATTCGTTTTCAGCAAATTTTGCTGTATGGAAAGTTAGTTCGGAAAAAAACCCGAAAGTTATTTAAATTGTTTTGACATGTCCCGTATTTACAATCTTCATTTTGTAAGGTTTCAAATTTATATGACAGAAAATTTAAAAACGCATATAAAAAGTTCTTTTTATCGTGCAATTATGCAAATTTTATTTCTGAATTTAAGCTATTTCTCAGGGGGTAACAGAAAAAGTTGTTCTACGAAAGGATTGTTACCGCAAGTTAGTAAGTTATAAAATAAAAGGTACTTACCGTCGACACTGGCTTGATCTGATAATGAAAGGGATAATATATTTGGACTGTTATGTTAAATAGTTAATTTAATTTGATTAATTTTTTGTTAATTTTCTTTGGAATCAAGTTTATATTTTTTTTGTGAATTGTCGCGATAGTAATTAGGTTTACAACTTTTAAGTGAAGGAATAATATTTTACTTGCATTTAAATTTAAAGAGATTGTGGTAAGGTTTGCATAAGTGCGATACTTTATCATGTCCGTGCTTCTAAGTTATATTTTGCATTATGTTAACTTACGTTTTGAAGTTAATGCTATTTGCAGTAACTGTTAGGTTTGTAAAACCCGAAGCAGAGGTTTCATGTGTTAATTCTTTACTGTAGCCTTGGTTACTTAAGTGTTTTTGTCCAAATTCTATTAGTAAAGGAGCATTATAGTGTTGGGTAAAAGGAAGCCTCTTGTCTCTCACCCTACCGTCTCCGCAGCATTAAAACTTTAAAGATCTTAAAATTTGAAAACCCGGTAAGCGCAACCTTATTATGTTTGCATTTTAGGTTCCTCGTAATCTGTTGGCTTGTTATCACGGTCGAAGTGTTTACTCACCTGTAAAGGCTTTTATAGTATTAGTCAATTTTATTAAATTTTAAAGAGGAAAGCGTGGTTTAACCCAAGGCAAATATTTAATTCTATTCCTCTTTGGAGCTTTTAAGTGATGGGTTTTAAGATTACGTCTTATAAAATCCGGTGAAGAGGTAAAAAATCGACGAAAACTCTGTATTTTCTACAACACACGTGTGTACAAATCAGGCCCTGAGTTAAAAATACTTCGCAGTTCGTTAAGCTTAAATTTCGAAGCTGTTTAATTCTCTTTATTAGATTTACAGTGAATTATTTTTTTATTCATTTATTTTATTTATTTTAAATCAAATTATAATTATTATTAACACTGGGAGACAGACTGAGAAAAATTGACTCCAGCGCCGGGACTTGAACCACGGGCCTCTAAATTTCCAGTGTAGCGCTCTTTCCAACTAAGCTATGCAGGAGAATGATTTTCTCTGCCGTAACTGATTAGTCCCGAATCCAAGCTTTCAATATTTCTGCAAGTTTAGCAAGTCAATATTTATGACATTAGAACTAGACCGAGAATTAACACTTATAAAGTACTCAATTAGTACCTGTACTTTGTACAATTAATTAGAAATGCAATACTTAAATCAAATAGAAATGCAATTGGAAATAGCGCTACACTGGAAGTCGGCACTGGAGTCTATTTTTCTCTGTCTGTCTCCCAGTGTTAATAATAATTATAATTTGATTTAAAATAAAGTTTAAACTTTCCGTAGTATGATATGAATACTGCCAAAAACTCGTTAAAACTGAACCCCTCCTTTGAAGTTAAATTGCATTTATCAGAGCTACATTTTTACTAATTAATTTAATGGCAACGAAAACGGCAAACTAGTGAGATTCCATTTCTATTACCAAATATTAGCTTTTATTTGAACTCCCATTTAATGAAAGCATTACGTCGATGTTTTAAACGTTTTTTAATGCCATAATGTATCAACAAAATATGTCCTTTTTTTGTTTTAATCACATTCTTAATTGGCATATGTAACAAAAAATTATTTGTGTTTACAGGAGCCATAATGTTATTTTGAGAGGGGTTATTTTGAGCCTTTTTTAATTTTGATATTTTGCAAAGGATTAGAGCTTTTTAATGAAAATTTTTGGAATGGTGTAATGGACAATTTTTGAGTATGTATTTTTATTTTATTTTATTTTGCTTCCGAGCTTACCGAAGGTAACGGAAGCTATGTGATCGTTTCGAAGAACGAAAAAATTTTAGGTCTCCGATTTCAAAAATTCCAAGACAGAAATCCGTTTCAGACATNTTTGTTAATTTTTCGTAAAATTTTGTACTTTGAGCTCTTATGGCGTTAGCAATTATTGTCCGATTTAATTTTCGATTGGGGTTTATGAACCCCACACTAATGCCTTTTAAAACGAGTATTTATTTGTCAAATTATCGGTATTTTTTTTAAAAAGGAGTATTTAAAAAGAAAAAACGGATTTAAAACTCCGTAAATAACGTCATGTTAATACGTTTTTTATTAAATCATAATTTTTATTAGCTTTTGTTTATTATAATGTTGTAGTTAAAAACAAGAATAAATAAATATAAACAAATATTGAATAATAATGTTCTGTTTTCGCAAGGTTATAGATAATAAATACATTAGTTTCCGCGTAAACACACTTCGGATCTTAAGATGTAAACAGAGGCCCCCCTCTCTTTGCTTTTCGCCACTCCTGACTCCAGTTTCATGTCTACATCCGTGGTGCACTGTCCTACCCGTATCTTTTCTTATACTACCGACATTTACTAAGGTAATATTTTATTGTTATGTTAACTATTTATTTAATTGTTGTTATTATCATATTATTGTTTCGAGAATTTTGATTTAATAGTTTGTTTAATTCTATATTAAGAATATATTTTAGTTTATTTAAAGGAATATTAAAGGAGTAATTTTTTGACTTTGACCTCTTTTGTTGTTTCGTGTGCATTTATTGACCGATTTAATTTCTGATCGGTTGATTTTTGATTCATTTTTCCTTTATGCTGAGAAAAATTAGTATTTATATGAAACAAACATATTTAAATTTTCAGAAATATCTTCATATTAACATTTTAAAAATAATTATTTGTATAAGTTTATATATAGATATATTTATTGATTTTATAGAGTTATATTTTATAGTTAAAATCAAGTATAACATTTTTTTTTAACAATAAGGTTAATGATAATAAATAAATAAATTAGTTTCCGCATAAACACACCTTGGAAGCTAGATTTAAACCAATTCTCCTCTCCCGGGAAAAAATCCCCTCATCTTTTCTTATACTATCGACATTTAAGGTACAATTTTATTTCTATGCTAACTTTTTTCTATATTAATGCGGATCCTATAAGGGTAGAAGGAAGGAGAAGAAGAAGACTAAACTAACTTCATCGGCAACGTTTCGGCTTAGCCAGCCATTTTCGAGCCTAAACATAATAATTTATTCATAGCATGACAAGACAGTAACTATACAGCTTAATTAAATGATTTTATAGATACATATATTTATATAGTAGTTACCTCTGTCGTAATAAGCTCTCAAGCTAAAGTGTTATTAATGTGATAGAAACATGAAGTGTTAGGGAACTGGTAGTTCACCTCGTCAGATATCCTAAAACTGGTAAAAAATATAAAAATAATAACTACTAGTTAATGTATTAGCGAAATTAAGTGTCGAAAAACATAAACCTCTAATTCACCATGAGACATCAAAGGATGTTAATAAACTAGCATAACTGTGAAAATTTACCATGATAAGGATGGAGTGATCTTCATCACTTAAAATTCAAAGGTAAGTAGTGTACGTAAAAACTAACAATCCCAGTATCTATGGGTAAAAATGTTTTAACATAAACTAACATTTAACAAAAAAACAACTCGAAAACAATATCACAGTGAGAAAAAAAAAAA
>KZ651766.1:267962-298058 GCA_001010745.2 Gerris buenoi
CAGTCCAATTAGACAAAAAAAGGTTAATCTTCGGAAAAATTAGGGGAAAGCCGAATTTTGGCATGAACCTTAATATTGCGGTTCTAAACTAAATGTCAAAAGTCCCCATTCATCTGAGTGCCGCTAAAAGATCTACGCGGGGTCAAAGGTCATCAAAATCGTTTTTTTGTGAATACATATCTCCGTAACGGCCACGTTTACAGAAAAAATATAAGTAATCAACGGTTTTGTGTCGTAAGTGTAATGGTTTTGGAGATAACCTCAATTTAACTTCTTATTTATCATGAAAAGTGCACTTTTTTCAACACCACCTTAAGCCCAATTCACATAAGGGTGGCGTGGCGCTGGTTTGTGCCACCTCTATATGCTAACGTATGACCCAATGTACACTGTTATGGCGTGGGAAAGGGTGTCAAGTGGCGCCTCCACCACGCTACTCCGACGCCGCTCGTGACTTTACACACAATAAGATAGAACGATACAGGAAGAACAGAGAAAGAAATTAATGGTTTGCAAGTGGCGCGCCACTTCTATAAGTCATGAGTGGCGTGGCGGAGGCGCCACTTGAAACCCTCTACCACGCCATAACAGTGTACATTGGGTCATAGTCATAAGTTAACATATAGAGGTGGAACTAACCAGAGCCACGCCACTCGAGTGTGAATTGGGCCTAAGGTGGTGTTGAAAGGAGTGCACTTTTCATGATAAATAAGAATGTAAATTGAGGTTATCTCCAAAACCGTTTCACCTACGAATAAAAGTCATAAGATCTTTTTTGTAGGAAATGTTCTAAGCTACAAATTTGTTTACTTGTATTTGCCGCCTTGTACTAGCCGCCAGCTTCGCCGGCGCCTCGTCCAAGGCAGCGCCACATGCGACCGCATGTCTCGCATGGCCCTTGCGCCGGCCCTGGATATGACCATTTGTATGAAGAAAACTCGTGTCTTACAGAAAAACCGATAAACTCCCTTACACTTGAGAATCGGACAGGGGTCAAGAGGAAATTTTTTTGTTGCTTTTGGGGTGTAGAATCACCTCCTGAAGTTTGTAACTTTTTTCGTGAATCACCCTGCATACTTGCGGAAACTTAATTCGGTTTTAGGGAAAATAAAAGTACTTCTGATGCACTTTACTACCTTACTAATCAGATCACTAAAAACCTTGATAAAAAGAAAAAAATTATTGCTGTATTTATTGACTTAAAAAAGGCTTTCGACATACTATGTCACATAAAAAGCTATTAGAAAAACTAAAATTATACGGCATAAGAATTAGCGTTTCAACTTTTATCCAGTTATCTCTTTAATAGACAACAACGAGTAAAACTATATTCTAATTTTAGTGAACCTGCCACTGTAAGTACAGGTACAGCCCAGGGTACAGTTATCTCACCTCTAAATTTTTTATGCTACATAAATGATTTATACCTCATTCAGAACTTCCCTGGTGAAAGAATTGGTTTTGCCGATGATACGTGTTTATTGTTTTATGGGGACAGCTGGGAGGAGGCAGTTAAGAATGCCGAAGAAGGACTTAAACTAGTTAATAAATGGCTGCATTCAAATTTACTCTATCTCAATACTAAAAAAACTAAATTTATTACCTTTTCACACAAAAAATCCGGTCAACCTAATCTTACTAAAAACATAAAAATTCATGATTGTAAATGTTCTTTAAATCAAAATATAAATCAGTGTAACTGTCTCTCAATTGAGAGTACAGAATATATAAAATATCTCGGTATAATTGTAGACAATAGATTAAGCTGAAAACACCATATTGACTCAAAAAATCAAGAATATCACTCTGTAAAAAATCGAGAAAATTTTTATACTACTTTAGATGTATAAGGCAATTCTGTGAAGTGGATATTTTGAGACAAGTATATTATGCTCTAGTAGAGTCTATATTGAGCTATGGAATCATAGCTTGGGGTTCTGCTTATCCATNTTTTGTAATCAATATTATTGGAGTACCACCACTGGGTGTGTCTCCGAATCTGTTTTAATAGTACTGTAATTACCATAGAGGAGATAATCTACTTGATATAATTAATTTTTAAAGTTGTGGAAATAATAAAATAAAAAACTGATTTTTTTTTTTAATGAGGCATAAAACACCAGTAGGGAGAGTGGGGCAAGAAGTCACAGGGCTGGTTGTCACAGGGTCAATTTGAAGGGGTTAGAGTGATAAGGGAAAGCTCGCGTGGCTACTGAAGATAACCTTCATTATGTAGACAAACGTCACGAAAAATGATGTCACTTTAGCAAACCGTCTGTCATCTATGGAACATAAACTTTGTAGGCAAGTCAGTCACTGCTTTTTTTGTTTTTAAATTATGTTTTCTGTTTTGTATTTTTTATCTAGGGTGCTATATTCATGATTATTATTACGTAGTAGTTTTGGCATTTTATTTCTAAACCGTTAAATAAAGGAAAAAAATATTTCCCTATAATTAAAAATGGCGCGTTGGGGCTAGTTGTCACAAAGTAAATGGGGCAAGTAGTCATATCCAATACCTTTTGTGACTACTTGCCCCAATGCTATATTCAGGGGTGCCCCCCCCCCTTAAGCTCTATGACGCAACCTCCCCCTCCCCCCAACTTTTTGAGATATATACGTTAATACATACACATCTTCTTCGGTTAACGTTATGTTGGTAAAATATCAATATGAATACAAAAACTTATATCACGTACAATTTTAACTAAAACTACACCTGTCTACAAAATTTTTAGGAAACTAATATTAAAGCAATTTTTTTTATTTGTTATGTTGATAAAGCAAATGCATCAATATGTTTTCGTTTGTGGAAATTGAATCTAATACATCTTTTTCCAGTAGACATTACAATTAAGTTAGAAAGCCATGTGTCTCCTAATGTAGACCTTAGCTTGTCTTTGATTATTTTAACTGTGTTCCTTATTTAATCAGCCGAACAGCTAGCAGGTCAATTGAGAGGATTCCCGGGCCCCTGGGCAAGTTAGCATCTGGGCCTCTTTGGACAAATATGGCGGGGGGTCCGGAAATTTTTTTTTAAATTTAGGTGCAAAAAGATGAGTTTGAAGGGATTCTGAGGACAAGTTTGTCTTTACAAAAAAAAAAAATTAAATAAAAATAATTTACATCAAAAATGATGATATTCGATATTTAATATGTGAACACGAGCCTCCTGTTTCAAGGATTTCCTTCTTGGGGGCTCTCTCTTATGACTTGTTTTGATGTTAATTTGTAACTATAATTATTTATGTAAGAATTTGTAATTTATAATTATTGTATGTTAATTTGTAAAATACATTAAATTAAATAAATAAATAAACTAAATGACCACCATCTTGAAATAGATGGAACGATTGATTGACCATAGTTTTCTCAATCAATATTTGGCTTTTGCATTGAATAAACAATACAGTTAAAGACATAACAGCACTTGGTCATCATTAGTAAATTGATGATGACTTGTGATTGAAAATGTGGTCTTTATTAATTATTTTTTTTTTTTTTATTTTTTTTTTTTTTCAAACANACTTGAAAAGCAAAGAAATTTGACGTTATTTTTTTTTTTTTATTATTATTATTTTTTTTAATATGAATTAACTTTTCCATAATTCGTTTGAAGTTTGAAGTTGTATTCAGAATTTTTTTTTGAGGTGTATTCATAATTAGTTTTGAGTTTTTAGGTATTCATAATTGGTTTTGAGTTGTTTTCACAATTCGTTTTGAGTCACGAATAATGTATTTAATTGCTAAACCTTTTTAACCTATATTTAAAAATGATGCTCAAATTTCGTGATGAAATTTTGGGTCAAACATTGTTGTTCAATGGTTCGTTGAACTGTTTAAATTACTTCCTTTTTATTTTTAACAATCTACATATCATCGCTTCAGCCTTTGTACAAAACAAAGATTCTAAATATTTATCCAATTATAAATAGGTAATTAAATTTCGCCTTTTTTTTCTTCTCTCTCCCCCCTCCGAGTTATTTTAAAGTCTTTAAGTTGCGAAAGGTTAGAACTTGTTGCAGAAGCAAGACTTCAGTGATTGTTCAGCATCCCATTCTATGCAAATTAAATCGGAAATGTTCTAATCCTCGCCTTCTTAGCGTCACGCTCCACATAATTTAAGATAAAAAGCCTCGAACTGCGTACATATCTTAACATTATATGTATATATACTTATATGTGTGTGAGACTTTTAAATTCGTACATAATCTTTTATGTAATTAAATTAAGATGTTTCATTTGCATAAGCTTACTGTTAACATATTTATTTTACGAGACTGGTAGACTTTGTTAAGTCTTTACAATAGTTACCTATTTAAGTTTATTTCTGAAACACGTCGTTACTTGATTTTAACATTAAAGTATTTAACCTGAATATTATAATTTATAAAGAGGCTTTACACGTTTCAAGTTAAGAGCATTTCTGAATACGATTTGAGTGATTTTTAATTGTGTACGTGTCTGTTTTTACATCCGCCTGGGACTTATTTTTCAGCACTATTAATTTGCGCTCGTTGAATTCTCTTCCACTTGCGCACCAGTTGTTTTTAATAACACCTATATCTTTTAACATATGCAACCGATTTTTAAAAAAATTTGATTGTTTGTCGAAAGTCAAAAGATAATTCAATTTTAAATTCAACTGTCTTCTTACATTATATTAAGACTGAGTATTAGCGTCTAGTAGGCTAAGTACAACCCTGCCATACACGACGCGTTGAGACGTCGCGACGTCTCAATTCTTGCGGTTTCTTAAATTCCTGGATTTGAGAAAAACTGTGCTGCCCTACCCTTTGTCCCATGCGATTCAATATGCGCCCGGGTTGAATATCGATAAATTGGTAATTTTATTCATGTAGACAAGACAATTTTGACGAATTAAAAGAAAGGGTGTTGTAATGGGTTGTAAAAGCAGAATTGCATTAGAGTAAAGTACGAGGAAGCTATGGTCGCACTAATTTGCAGAAAATTTAAATATTTTAAATAATATTTTAATTAAATTCAAAAGTATGTGATTCAAATTCAGTACCGCTTTGTAGGAATACAGGAGAAAATTTTGATTGATATTTTCAGACTGATTTTTGATACTCCCATTTCAGAGTAACAAACTGTGGGACGCAATTCAAAAAGAAGAGCTTTAGTCTCTCATCTTCAACTATATCCTATACCTGACTGCCATATTTATATTTTTCTAGGTAGCTTGAATAAAGCTTCGCTACTGGATACTTGGGTCCAGGCTAATAAGGTCTATAACCTGCTAAAAGACTATATTTATCTTGTAGAACTGACCTTTACCCTGTTTGTGTTGCAACTCATTGACGTATCTTTGAAACCATAACTCTTAGTTGAATATTGGTACTGCACATTACTCTCGTCTCTAATACAAGTCTGTCTCTTTTATCTCTGTCTATTTAATTATCCGTAAGCCTGTTGTATGTTTAATTAAATTGCTCCACATGTTATCCTGTCTTGTTTATTGGTTTCGAAGCCTCATCATAAAAGTCTAGTCAAAGAAACATTTCTCCTTGAACCAGTGAACTTTTGGAAATAAACAAGACGTTGCTCCAATAATGATTATCTTACACATTTCTACTACATGGTATGATGTCATTTTTCTCTGTCATCAATCGCCAATATATTCGTATTGGATTTCAATATGTAACGATATGATCCTTCATCTGACCTCATCTCTCTAATTCTGTAGGGTTCCTCAGTTAAAAATTAATAATCATACGATGTTATTCGCATCTAAAGAATCCTATCCAAATATGTATCCACGTAAAGGAATCTTAAATATGCTGGACACCCATGTAGTTGTTATGAAATTAGTTGTTGATGAATGAGTAACTATACGCAAAGAAATTAAATTTTAACCATGAAACTGTGGATGAATATAAAATAATATAATATAATTAATTAATAATAATAATTATAATTAATAATATATAATATCAACAATCTTTTAACATTAAATAAAAAATAATGTAACATTGCTTTAAAATTATGCTACATAACGTGTTTCTGTATTGCCTATGTTTATGTAGGTAATAAATAATGCCTTTCTGCATTATGCTTGGCTGTGAGTTATTTAAAAAAAAGTTGAGAAATGAACTAGAATGTTATTATTCATAAAATGCTTATAAATAATTATGACAACTTTAAGCGGAAAAATGGTAGCCAACAAAATTATAAAGCCCTGTCAAATAGATATTTTTACTTTCCCTTATAAGTAGTGTGAAAATACAGAAAGTATTGTGTTGGCGCCAAAATCTGTTTTAAAATGTCGATGGATTTACATGTTTTGAGGTGCCCTGTTTCTAAAAAGGTGACTTATGGAATGTCTGTAGTCTGTGCAAACGCATGGAGCCTAAACTAATAGACCTATTTTTTTATGAAATTTAGCATACCTACATATTAAAAAAAAAAAAAAAATCCCTTAAGGTCAAATCTAAAAAAGAAAAGTTATTTCTCGATAACAGTTCCATTCCAACGCTTTTATCCTAACAACATTTGCTTAATGTAGTCCATAAATCGAATCTAACCTTATATTATGAGTTCTTCTTAAGTCTTTGCCACCTTTGCAGACAACAAGGCAACACTATCAGTCCACCAAGATCCTTAAATTGCACCCAGTTACACCCAAAGTCACCTCCTCCTTTTCGAACATTGGTTAAAAAAATGGAGGGTCCATATTATAAGCGTACAGAAAAGTGCACATACCACTTTTACTCTTCGACACAGTACCTGTCCTGTCATTCCTAAACAAGTCCTCATTCCCCAATATAGCACTATCCGTTACCTTGGCCTTGACCTTGATCGACGACTCACCTGGCAACATCATACTAAGACCAAACGTACTGACATCTCAATACGCTACAAGTTACTGCTTCGTCTTCTAGATCGTAGGTCCAAGATTGCACTAAGTAATGAACTTGTTAGTTCAAAATATCATAACAGTTTTAAAACTGGCTTGCACCTACGAACTACGGCACCAAGCTTTCCAACTGCCGTCGACTACGCAAACTCCAATCAAAGATCCTTCGTAAAATCACCGATCCTCCTTTTTACTTAACCAACCTCGCTCTCCACAATGATTTGAAAATTCTCGTTAAATTTATGATATTGTTTAGATACATTTGTATCTACACACACGCACACACACACATGTGTATAATATATAATATAGTATTAAAGAAACGAGTTATTTTTTTCTTAATCTCATAAAAAGAATTATAAACCTTTTAAAATATTGTTTCTTTCACACGCCTTCATGTTCACTTATAGCATTATGTTAGATTTAAAGTGCACCTTGTATATTTTTTAAATGCAAAAATAGTTCATACACGTATCAAAATCTGAACTGAGATGTAGCAATGAGTCGTATAAACTATTACACGGTGTTTAAGACTGGTTTTTTAATAATAATAAGTTGAAAAAAAGAAGTGTTACGCAGTGTATTTTTCTCATAGCTATTTATTGGGTCTGGTTCTAGGTAGAGAGGTGATACGAAGGACTCAAGCTAACAATAAGATTTCCATTATATTGAAACGAATCATTAGACACGGCTAGCCTTGGCCCTCAACTTACTTGTAAAGAAACCTCTCGACTCTCAAACTACATAGACCCTGCACTGTCAGTTAATTCGTTAGTAGCACTTATTCTTTTGAGAACGTTGAACTATGACTTCGAACTTTGGAACTATGATTTGGAAATCACTTAAATCAACATTGAGATGAACAGGTTTCTTAGTTTCTTGTATCTCAAACAAGAGATAACAGTATATCCAGGCTGTCTAGTCTGTATAGTCTATTAAAGACTGTAGTCTAATATTCTATAAAAATATATGATAAAAGTCAAAGAAATCTAAGAATATATAATAAAAGTCTATAGAAGACTGTAGTCTAATATTAGGATAGTAGCGTTAGACGCAGCAATCACCCAATTTGGAAATAATTCTTACAAAAAAGGTTTTTCTTGTTTTATTGGCCCATTTTTGTCTTAATATGACTTTCCTAGGTTTTCCCCCACGGCGGACAGGTAGAAATGGTGGGAGGGCTAAAAATGTACCCCCTAAAGGTGTTTTTCGCTTTTATCTTTAAAATAATATAAAAACTTATATGCGGGACCAACGATAGAACTACTATAACCTACCACCTACATTTCATTAAAATCGGGCAAACCGCTTTTTTATGAAATGTTGGTTCGCAAAAATAATTAACAGACGGATACGGGACCAACAATTTTACCGTTTCTTTATAATATGATTCTGTCTTTGAATATTTAAATTAGGAAAATCACAAAATTCGTTCTGTCATCTCATAGCTTCCGTTACCTTGTGCAAGCTCGGAAGCAAAAAGAGATCAATCATTAAATAATGTAGATAAATAGTATATTATGTTACTAGGTGTGAAGTGATTTATTTCCTTTCTCGCTTCGCTCGACAGTAAATGTAATTGCCGCGGTAAAGAAAAAAACACTTCACAGTCGTGTAGCATATGCTATTTTTTTCCGAGGTAGCAGACAATGAAAAAACATTAAATATTAATCAATAATCAATATAATAATAACAAATTTTTGTTCAAACTTAAGATTTAAAAAAAGAAACCTTAAAAAGAGGTTACATTATAAGAAAAGATAAATAAAACGCACTGCCATCTAGCGGAATTCAATCGTATTTTCACTAAGAAAGTAGCGCTAATGCGGAAGTTTTGATAACAGCTTGGAGTAAAGAAATTTTTTTTTTGCGTCCTAGGACGTAAAACATTTTTTCTTTACTGTCAGGAGTAATGAAAAGATTTTTAAAGTCCACGTAATGAAAAAATTGATTTTAGCTTTGTTTTTGAGGCTCTAAAGTTAATATTTCACAGCCTACCACGGAAAAAAATATTTTTATTAATATATTCAATTTTAATTTAGTCCTTTAAAATGTGCAGTTTTTCTGTTAAAGAACTATTATTTAGTTGTGCTTTAGTTCTGTCATAAAATAAGTAATAAAATATTTGGTAAGACTAATTGGGTGAAATGACATAATATGTATTCATGTCACATACAGACTAATTACAAAGACAAAGGAATGCAGTTGTGCTGTCAAGTAATGACATGTACCTTACCTGAGAATATTAAACAGCCAGAAGCTTACCTGACTGTGCCGCACAAACCTTCCACTTTAGCCTTAATTTTAACTAAAATACATTTGCTGAATTTTAATATGTTTCTTCAAAGCGGATACTTCTAGGTGGTACAATCCTATCTAAATTTTTCTTTTTTTTAAATCCTTGGGAATTCCAGAAATTTGATCTCTTAGAATTTTAGCTTTTTTAAAAGAAGCATGTTTATATTCTTATCTATAAGGAGAAAAATCCTATTTAATCCTAACTTTGGGTTTTTATCGCATTTAAACGTTTTAGACATCCCTGAATGCTATATTTTGTCCCAATTCTCTTTATGTTTTTCCTTTACCTTGGAAACTTGTTCTCAGCCCAATCCCTGGAAGAGGAATTTTTTTCGTGATAATACTTATCAGAGCCTGGCAACACCGTCATCTTTCCGTTAGTTGATTTTTGCTAAGTATTCAAAGTAGAGAACCACTTCCACTGCACTTACATACATACTTAATAGTTACTAAATTTAATACTACGTACTTAAAATATTGTTACTCAAAATATTTAGGATACTATATGTTTACAACGGCTTAATAAACTCAAATTGATCAACTGACCATTAAAAGTACTCACAAATACTGGCTTGAATTATTACATATACATATTTAGAAGTTACGCACTGCTCAATAGGTTATGTTGCCACTGCCTCCGTATACAACGAGTAGGATCAAATTGTAAGTTGTTACCGCAAGTTCATAAGTTATCAAATGAGGATATCCTTACCGTCGATAATTACTTGATCTGGAGATCACTGGACCGGTTTCGGCTAAACGCCATCATCAGCAGAGTCGAAGTCTCTCGTAGCACTCAACATATTCATCGAATCTACATGAGAGAATGAAGTGATGAGGGTGTTCGTACAAAGACTTCGACTCTGCTGATGATGGCGTTTAGTGGAAACCGGTCCAGTGATCTCCAGATAAAGCAAGTATCGACGGCAGGGATATCCTCATTTGACAACGAGTAGGATGTTTAGGAATGAATGGTATTGATAGGATGTAGATTTAAGGATTAGGATAGGGAGTCATGGAAGGATCTGTATAAGCATATGACAAGGTCACGGCCGAGGAGGGCTTTAAGGTCGTTGAAAGGGTGAATTTGAAAACGAATAGAAAGAAGCGTGGACTTTTCTTCTTCTTCACCGAACTGGGTATGGCAGGAGTTAAAATTTTTAATGCTTGGTACAACCCCCCGAGTTCAACAAAACTGTATGACCATGACCATATTAGCTTAATCATGCTGCTATAAATAAGTACCATGCGCTATGCAAGTTGTGTTTAGATGTATGGTGTAGGAGTCTATGTAAAATTTTGTAGCGTCGCGTAGTCGCGTCGGTTGCAGTCTTGTCGTTTACCTTTAAAAGGTAAAATATATAATGATGACTGCATATATAAAATAAATATCTGAAGTAGTGTATTATAGGTTGCTCCTATAATGATGACTAACTTACTTCCTGTCAATCCTGTCTATTATGAATTAATATGTCGATCGGATAATGAAATAGGGAAATTAATACTAATTAGCAAGTATTGGCTGCCCTACAGACAACCTTCTTCCGTCTTTACGAGCAAGTCCATAAGTGGAATCTTGTTCTTGTACACGTACCTGTATAGCAACATTTTGCTCATTTTGAAAACCTTAGGCTCGATATAATATTGTATTTTTATAACATATATAATATAGATAATAATTCCAGAAAGAATCTAGTACCTTAGAATATAACTACTATTAACGTAGGCGGTAAGAGGCTAGGTTCGGTTCCCTGCCAAGGAGGAGTATTTTTTTATAGGATGTTCAATAATAATTAAATTTAGCTTTGAAAACTCAAAACAACCAATAAAAGGAGAAATCTGGACCAGTTAATTATATATATTTATTTGGTATCAAAATTATTTAGATCGTGTCATTTTGAGTTACTATTTAATATAATTATATTTGTAATTATTGATCTGATCACGGATATTATGTTATCCGTGTCATTGTGAGTTACTATTTAATATAATTATATCTGTAATTATTGATCTGATCACGGATATTATGTTATGTATTGATATTTGAGCTGAATATTTTTATTTTTTGTACTTTACAGAAATCTATTAAAACTATAATTTTATTATTTAATCTATACTTTCAAAATTTCTCTTTGCTTGAGGAATCGATTGTGATATTTTAACTTTGATAATAAATGAATGAATACCATTTATTGCGCTGATTTTTGAAAACTTTTTCAATTGTTTTAACTACAAATTTTACCAATATAATTTAATCAATCTATCTTTTTAAATTCTTAAATTTGTGCACGAGTTTTGTTTCTTTTTAGTTTATAAAAGTTTATTTCTAATAATGTACGATAATTACTTGTACAAAGAAATAAAACAAGTAAGGCTCGCTTCTCATAAGTACGTGAGGCGATAATCGTCGGCTTCTGTACTATTAAGTTAAAATTATTATGTGTAATAGTTGCATATTCTTTTTCTACACTTTAAAACCTTTAAATTGATGTATAACATGTCATGGTGACTAAAAACTTTTTTAGTCGCCCGCCATATTGAAAATATTAGGTGTGAAATTTTAATAGTTGCATATTCTTTTTCTACATTTCAAGACTTTAATATTAAGTGTGAAAAATTGAAAAAGTGTCAAGTTGTCACAAATGCGGAGATGCACCTGTGCTGAATTTCATGTTCCTAGCTGTAATAGTTTATGAATTCAAACAAGCACGGACAGACAGACAGAGCCATTATACATAAGGTTTCTTTTTGTACTTTGTACAGAAACCTAAAAAAGTGTCAGCAATTTTAATTTACAATTTATCCTTATGAGAAATCAGTGTAAAGGCCCCATACACGGTCAAACATTTTGCGCAAACATTTTGACCATGTGTGGGGCTGCTTGATGTTTGCGCAAACATGATTTTTAACTAAATTTCCCCGACATCAGGTTTGCGCAAACATTTTGCTCAAAATGTTTGATCGTGTATGGGGGCCTTAACACGTGCATGTATCAATAACGCATACGAGTTTTAATTTTGATTAAAATTATTTTCTACAGATAGTACCGTACCGTACTATTGAAATCCTCAAGCTTACTTACTTGTATGATCATACAATTGCATTTGCAGGTTGAGTAACTCAAATTGATGTTATTTCTGCTAAAACTTTGATTACTATTTTATCAATTGGGCAATTTTCAATCTTTGTAAAAATATAAGCTCATTTATTGCTTTAGATTAAGATAACACTATAATTTAAAAAAAAATAGACTAAAATCAATTTTACTAACTAAATTATTTTTAAAAAAACAACAAATTTTTAGCAAAATTTAATGCGCACAGACGGTTATTATTATAGATGTACATCTATGGGATACATTCGACAAACAATCCAAATATTTTAAAAATTAAAATATACCTATACATTTAATTAAATTTAAGTTTTGGCGTATGTGGAAGAGATATCAATGGGCACAGAACCGATGGATTTTTAAAGAATTTATAAGAATGAATGAATAGTGGAGATTTGAAGAACCAATGAATAGTAAAGAGTTGAAGAAGTAGTGAATAGTGTTAAAGAAATAGTGATTTGAAAAAATTTGTATGAGTTAGTCAGATTTGTGAATAGTTAAAGAACCGATGAATAGTGAAGGAATAAAGAAACTTCCAATAGTAATGAGCTATAAAAGAAGATATTAGACAAAAGTAAAAGTAGCTATGAATAGTGAAGAATTAAAGAACCAAATAATAAATATTGAAGAAACAATAAATTGTGAAAATTGAAGAGCCAATGACTAATGAAGAGTTGAAGAAGCAGTTACTATTACAAAAGTCATTTATGGTATTAAATATTGAAGAATTATATCACTGGTAAATAGTAAGGAGCTAAACAAGCAAATATTTTTTTTTTTAAATTAATGAAAAGTACGATATGTATATTAATTAAGAAATCCATATACTTCTCAGAAGAAAAATAAAATGTTATTGGTGAAAAACTAGTCACTGTTAAAGTGTTGAATAATGAAGAATTTTTTTTTTAAATTGCTATTGAAGAGTTAATATTTTTTAAACTACTGTTTATTTTATTGAATTAACGAAACAAGGAATAATGAATAACTGGAGAAGCTAATAGTGAAGTTTTAAAGATACTGTCTTTAAAAACAGCGGTAATTAAGCGGTGATATCACCGGTAATTTATGAAAAGCTTAATTGCTAATTAATACTTATGAATTAAATAAAAGTAAGAGTTATCAATAGAAGAAGCGGTTAATAGGAACTTAAACTAGTGACTGAGAACCAGTATCTAATGAAGAGTTAAGTGTTAGTGTTTAATAATATTATCGAGTACCTATGCTATCTATAAAATATATGTTGCAGAAGAGGTAAATCTTATTCTAAATTTTCAATAAAAAAAACCATTGTTTTTAGATATAATAAACAAACAAATTTATTATACAAAAAGAGAATATATTACATGGGTGAGGGACTTTGGTATGGTGGAAGGGATGAGGTTCTTAGTGGTGGTAGGCGATGGCGGGGGAAGCATATGAAGCATGAGCGTATGCGGGAGCGGCGTGAGCGTAGGCAGGGGCGGCGTAGGCAGCGTGAGCGTAGGCAGGGGCGGCATAGGCAACCTTAGCTACGGGAGCGGCGTAGGCGAGCTTGGCTACGGGAGCGGCATAGGCGATGGGGGCAGCTACCTTAGCGTAAGCGGGGGCGGCGATGACCTGTAATAGAGAAGGAGAATTAGTATTTTAGTGTGATGTTTGTTAGATTTTAGTTTAGATTATCCATCAAACAATGCATAAGGGCAATTATCATGCTTTTGCTATTGCTTCTAATTAGCTTCCACTCATGGTTTCTCCAAGTTAGGTATCCAGTAAAGAAACTGTGCTGTATAGACCAATGATTATACCGGAGGTTAGTTAATTTATTACAGGTAATGCATATATTTTATTAAATAGGGTTTGAATTTAAATGTGTCAGTATTCAAGAAGAACCTTTTGGTCATGAGCAGTAATTATTCTTAGATGCTCTATAAGATTTTTTATATGTTTAAGGCTTCAGTTTTGTTTTAATATTCCCAGTGGTCGAATGCTTTAATTAAGATGACCAATGCTTTAATTAAGATGGCAAATTCTTTTATTAAAATGGTAAATACTTTAATTTAGATGGTGAATTCTAAGATTAGAATGTGGATGATAATGCTGCACATTATAAGTGAAAATTGTAGAAGAATTTAGTCTATTTGTTTAGTTACCTTGGCGACGGGGTGAGCTCCAGCTTCCTTGTGTACGACAGCGTTGAATCCGTTGTGGGGGTCAGCGGTGTATTCTACGGTCCTCTTGGAACCGTCGGGTTCAACAAGGGAGTAAGATCCATGTACGACATCACCGTCGCGGGACTCGTGCTGGGACTTGATGTCTCCGGTGTGAGCGTCCTTTAAAACGAAGAAGTACAAATAAGTATCGTTCGAAAGATATCGAGAATTAAAGTCTTCGCAACTTATTTGGTTAAATTTTAATTAAGAGAAGTGAGTCAAAAATGGCATGTTGTTTTGTCGTAAAACTCTTTTTTAGGTGATAAAATCTTGATCATGGTCATCTCGTACTAGAATTACATCTTCTTTGAAATTCTACTCAAGTTTAAAGTCTTATATGCTATACTTTAACATAAAAATTGCGATGAACTCCATAAAGGACGATTATCCCTAAAGAAAGAATGAAGTACAGGATTACCTCGCAATCAAAGAATTTTTATCTTCTTGCAAACAAGCCTTTTTATGAGCTTAAAGACTTAGGACTTTATTTTTAAACCTTAATGATTACAATGCTTTTATATCTAAGGACTTATCCATAATATACTTAAATCGGATGTTTTTCTTTAACTAAGTTCACTTTGAACCGTATAAAAGGTAATTGTTGCAAATTCCAATGATTTATAAAAATAATATTATCTATAAATTAAAATAATATTTACTTATAAGTATATTAAACTCTTTTTGAGACGAAATTTAATGATATAATGATACATTATAAAATAATTATAATTTAGAATTTAATATTGACCGAATTTGATTTTTGTTTATAGTTTACGTTCGATCTTTTGACACATCAGTACATAAGCCGATAAATTAGAATAAAATAAAAGATTAAGCATAAGTGTATAAAATTATGTACATATATATACTTTTACGAAATATAACAATAACAGCAACTACTATGTTGACTGGGTTATACCTGTTAGTGAATAAATTTGATAAAGTTATGCTGAATTAAACAGATCATATTTTGGTGATTATGTTTGGTGGTTTTTATGCTATGGCGGTTTTATTGCAAACGGTGATTTTGAATTTTAACTTTTTACTCTAATTTTGAGATTTATTTCTATTACACTTTTACCATATTTATAACTATAAACTTAACAAATTTATTTTAAGTGTGACCGTTAAATTACTATCAGCTATATCTTTTTTTATTACGAATAAGTTTTAGTTTTATAATGGAAGAAAAAATATATAAATGAATAATATGAAAAATTATAATGTGGGGAAAAAATATAAAGGTATATTTCAATGCTAATAACTAAAAAAATAAAAAGTAAAACTAATGAAGTAAAATAAATAAAACAATACAAGTAAAATAACTAAAACTAATAAAAGTAAAATATCTTAATATTTTATTTTTTATTTAAAGAAAATGTTCTGATTATATTATACTTTGTCAACGAAAGGAAACAAACTCTAATATTTTCTCAGTTAAAGAAACTATTGACTTAAAAAAAAATCAATGTTGTGATAAAGATAATCATTAAGATTTATTTTTCTTTTGTTAGGTAACTCTAACTGTAAGTTATCGAAAAAAGATTTTCCGAGAGAAAAATAACTTTTTCCTAACATGGAACTCTGAAGCTCATCTTTTCTCCATTTTAAACCTTTATAAAAAAAAGAATTAAAAAAAAAATTATATATATTTTCCCTCCAAAAAAAGATGAAATCTAGACTAACTGAGAAATGATTAGGTAGGTGGGTTTTCCTAGCAGACCCTAGAGATTCCCTCTACGTTTACTTTTCCACCAGAAATTCTTCAGATAAACGTGACTCGATTCTCATAAATTTCTACATTTTCTTTTTTCTTTATCATATTTCTTTTTCTTTTTTTCTTGTTAAAAGTGTGCCTTTATTTGCAATTCTCTTATCCTGATTTATTTTGAGATTTTTTCTTTTTATTAAAAAAAATATAGGCTGTTATCTTGACGTATTTAAGTTAAACACTTTCTGCATATGAACTTTTAAAGGTTTGAAAATATAAGAATATTTTAAGTGGAAAACAGCGAGAAAATTTTATAAAACAAAAATGTATTTTTTTTTTTTTTAAATTTGAGATTTCTAATTAATTTTTCTTTGTGGTATTGTAATGCGATAATTAATAATTTTGTTTATTAGGTTGGCATCAATTTTAATTTAATTATTTAAGTTCAATTAATTATTAAGTTTCAAGAAAGGTCAAATAGATAAAATTTAAGTTTTTACGTGTAAAAGAAAACCAGATCTGTAATATATATAATTTTCATGTGGTTGGTTCATTGGGGTGAAATTTCCGTATGGTAACGATGTAAAATGGTTAAAATTTTGCTAATTAGCTAATTGTGCTGTAATTGTATTTCTGAATTTCTTACCTGGATGTCATAAGCGAAGCTGTATTGGGGATGGGGATCGTATTCATCAACAACAGCCTTGGCTACGGGAGCGGCATAAGCGAGCTTAGCGACGGGGGCGGCATAAGCGAGCTTAGCGACGGGAGCGGCGTAGGCCAAAGGAGCGGCTACCTTAGCGTATGCGGGGGCAGCATATGACTGGTAAGCGGGGGCGGCGTGGTAGGTGGTGGGCACGATGCCGGCCTGAGCGACAGCAGCGAAAGCTGCGAGGATGACGAACTGAAACAAATTTGAGAACAATTTAAAAAAATTTAAACCATAATATAAACTTAATAAAGCAATATACTTCATCTAGTTGTGTTTAACATTGATATAATGTTAATAAAGTTTCATGAATAAAATTTTAAATTGTGTTAAATAATTTTGAAAAATAATTGATCATACTCAAATATTATAAATTTTATGATTAATTTGTAGATCTGAATGAGATTGACCATTTTTATTTTTTATTTAATGTAATCGGATTAAATTTTAAAATTGGCAGCTAATAGAGTTAATAATTTAGATGATTTTTTTAAGGTTTGGTAATTTCATAATTATTTGATCAAATGGAAATACGAAGAAACAAAATCATAACAATTTTGATATAAAAAGCATAAAGTTGAATTTTGATGAAAATAAGAATTTAGAATTTTAAATAAATATTAAGAAAAGAGAGACTAAAATGGAAAATTTTAATTTTGGATTAAAAATTTTCTTTTCTTGCGCTATAAAAAGTGGGTTTTCCTACTTATCATGTATATCTTTAATCAAAAGATATTAATAAGTTGGGAGTAAATTGATAACGTGTTTTGCTGTGTGTGTATGTACCTTGAAAGCCATGGTTGTACTGTGTTTGTGAGGGATTGTTGATCCAATGATACCTTCTGGGATCCGTGTCCACCTATTTATACTGGTGAACCCCCTAGTCCGTCCTTACCTTTCACTAGGGGAACATACTGAGATAGCAACCAACCCCCACCAGGGCTGCGCCACTGTCAACTTCCCTTGCTTAATTCTGCACTTTGGAACAACCGAGAAAAAAAAACGCGTCTTTCAAAACACACACACACGCATATAGGTTTAGTAATTACACGATCTTGAGTATCACTCACACGTATACATCTGTCGAAGCCTCGTATCGTAAAAAACGAAACTAGTTCATTAAGAGTATTTTTTTTAGCGTTATGTGTAAAAAAAAACTTCAATGAAGACCTTGGAAGGACATCGAGTTTAGTGGAGGTGTGTCTCTTTTTTTAAGAAATAGGTGATATGATTTTTAATATTTTTTCAAACAATCCCTAACGAACTATCATTTACAAGATATCATTGCTTGCTAAGACGTTAAAGATTTAATAAGTTTAGAACTACAAAACCGAGCTATTTTTACTTCTAATGCTTTTTAAATTAGACTCTTAAGTTTAAAATTTTATGACGCTCATGATATGAGACGTTTTAAAGTTTAAGAGAAGCTATTTCTCCTTATTTGACTTATAGACGCTTAAAATATTAGATGTTAAGGTTCTTAACTTGTCAAATGTTTATAGACACTTCAAAAAAAAAAAATAAAATAAATAATAAAAAATAAATAAAAATAATAATAAAAAATGCCAGTTTAGATGTTTAAGTACAAGCTACTTCTAACTTGTTAGGCTATAGATGCTTTAGATATAAACAAGCGTTTTCAAGCTTATAGACGCTTAAGATATTACAAGGTAAGACTCTTAAGATGTCAAATGTTTAGACGCTTAAAATTTCAAAGTTTAAGTAGTTAAGATATAGTCAGCTGGGTACTTCTGCTTAAAGAGCAGTGGCTTATATAGAGTTAAGATATTAAATGTTAAGAGGTTCAAGGCATTATAGCTTTTTCTGATTTTTAGACTTTAATACGCTTAAGTTGGCTTGTTGGGCATGTAGACGCTTAAGATATCAGAAATGTGGGCTTTTGAGACACAAGCTATGTTGGCTTGTTGGGCATGTAGACGCTTAAGATATCAGAAATTTGGACGTTTAAGACACAAGCTATGTTGGCTTGTTGGGCATGTAGACGCTTAAGATATCAGAAATTTGGACGTTTAAGACACAAGCTATGTTGGCTTGTTGGGCATGTAGACGCTTAATATATCAGAAATTTGGACGTTTAAGACACAAGCTATGGTGGCTTGTTGGGCATAGTGATGCTTAAGATATCAGAATTTTAAACATTTAAGACGATAAATAATAATATACTTGTTAAATTTACAGGCACTTACAATAAATATAACATTTATTTTTCATCACAGATATAAATTAAATACGATTTTTTAAATAATTTTTTTTTTTTTTTGTTACTGAACCAGCAAGGGTTGTGTAGTGCCAGTGCAGTAGAGTAATGTACTGTACTAACAGTTAATAGTGGTAAAGTATTGTAACATCTGTAAGTACATTAAAAAATAGCCAATGTAATAATATTGTATACTTTGAAGAAAGACTGGTAATTTTTTTGTCTTTTTTGTCTCTAAATATTTGTCAAAATAAAAATTATTAATAATTAATCTCTGATTTATATGATAAGAAGTTTTCAAAGTGTCACCCACAGGCCAAGATTAGGTGGTTCGCAAAAACACTTGTAAATTATTACACCATGAGATGCACTATAGTTGTGGGTAGCTAGATTAAAATTTCATAATTCAATGCAATTAACAAACAACGGGGAAACGAATATAATGGAATATATTTATTCATTCTTTTCATCCTTTTTTACCTGTCAGTTGAGTCGCGAAAAAAAGTTTTAATTTTTAAAAAATGTTGGACCCAGTCCACTAAAGTTTGAGAATCTCTGGCATTGTAAAACTAAGTTTTATTAGGTATATAAAAAATAAGTTTTGGTATTTGCAATTTATTTTTATTTTTAGTCGAAATGAATCATCATTCTTTAGGGTTGTCATTTAATTTAGTATAAAAAGAGCATAATTGACTAGCTCTTTCTAAAACCTACGAAAACTAAACAATTTCTTATTTATCAAATCAGTTTAGACCATTGCTTCCCAAACTTTTTTAGGCCACGGCACAATATAAAAACAAGTAAGGCGCGCTTCACGTAAGTACGTGAAGCGATAATCACTGGTTTCTGTACGACATAGTTAAAATTATCAGGTGTAATAGTTGCATATTCTTTTTCTACTCTTCAAGACTTGTAAATTGATGTATAACATGTCATGGTAACTAAAAACTTTTTTTAGTCGCCCACCATATTGGCCGCCATCTTGAAAATATGAAATGTGTTATTTTTACAGTTGAATATTCTTTTTCTATACTATTTTTCTATATTATTTCTACACTTCACCGCCATATTGTCTGGGCCGCCATCTTGGAAATATTAAGTGTAGAAACTCCAAAATGTGTCCAGTTGTCTTAAACGCCGAGATGCGCCTGTGTGCCAAATTTAATGTTTCTAGCTATTTTTCTAGCTATTTTCTAGCTATGTTTATGAATTGAAACAAGCCAACGGACAGACGACACCAACGGACAGACGATACCAACGGACAGACAGAACCGTTGTATAAGGTTTCTTTTTGTACTTTGTACAGAAATACCTAAAAACCAATAGCCGTGGCACACCTACTACTTTATGCAGTACTTAATTTTTTAGTCGAAATACTTATACATATTGCATACAGTGTTGTGCAGTATCATGGTTAATTTTTTAATTATTTTATTTTATTTTTTACAAATTAAGTCTCCATAAGAGGGCGTCTATGTCTATATTAAGCTAAAAGAGTTAATTTAGGTTTACTATAATACACTAAAGACAGCAATTTAAATAACTACGAGTTCACATTAACAATTATAAAATTTTTAAATTATAATTATAAAAAGCTGCGATTAAACCTCAATTCCGTAAGATATATGAGATAATCTATATAAATAAACAAGTAAGGCGCGTTTCATGTAAGTACATGAGGCGATAATCGTCGGTTTCTGTACGATTAAGTTAAAATATTAAGTGTAATAGTTGCATATTCTTTTTCTAAACTTCAAGACCTTTAAATTGATGTATAACATGTCATGGTGACAAAACTTTTTTTAACTACCCGCCATATTGGCCGCCATCTTGAAAATATTACGTGTGTTATTTTAATTGTTGCATATTCTTTTTCTGCATGCCAGGTTAGCTAAAAACTTTATTTTGGTCACCCGCCATATTGGCAGGGCCGCCATCTTGGAAATATTCATTGTAATAACTCCAAAATTTGTCTAGTTGTCTAAAATGCCGAGATGTACCTGTGTGCCAAATTTCATGTTTCTAGCTATAGTAGTTTATGAGTTGAAACAAGCCAACGGACAAACGACACCAACGGACAGACGGACAGACAGAGCCGTTATATAAGGTTTCTTTTTGTACAGAAACCTAAAATGAGTGTTTGTCGCTGTCTTGTATATCTGTCAGTCTGCGCCTAAACCGTTCATGCGATTGCGATGAAATTTTAGGGATTGGATGGGCGCGTGCCCGGGAAGGTTTCTGAGTTAAAAACTATGTTTAAATAGTGGTACCCAGGAGGGGTACGGGGTAAAAAAAAAATATTAATCTAATGAAAACCTTTAATGATGCATACCGTTAAAAAGCTCTTGTGGAAAAATGGAATAATTCGTTCTTTTTTACACCTTATCTTTCATTCATCCACTATTCAAATACAACAAATTTTATATTTAGTTATTTATATTCTTTAGTTATAACTTATTATTTTGTACTGAATAGTTTGGATTTTATTATAATTTTATTCTGGATCCCACTACACACAGTTTGAGAAACTCTGGTCTAGACTCTAGACCATTATCATTCTTCCATTATCCTAATTGAAATATTTCTAATTCCAACTTTTTAACGATCGTACTGTTAAAAAAGAAAGGAAATGTAAATTTAAAGCCCCAAGCTTCTAAACCCTAAGATGCAAAACCATTGTTTTATTTATCAAAATTAGTCCTACAATTATCATTCTTATATTATCCTTAATTGAAATATTTTTAATTCCAACTTTTTAACGACCTTAATTTTATATAAGAAAGCAAATATACTAAACTTAAGTCTAAGAAAGTCGTAACTACTATACTCTAAAATACTTTTAAAATAAAACTTTGCTTTGAATCAGCGTTTTTAATATTTTATTTATCTTTTATCACATTAAAACTTATCTTATGCCTTTTTTCAGCTGAAAATTCAAGTTTAAAATTATTATTTTTGTTTTATATATATTTATGCGGCTAAAAACGTTCTTAAAACCAAATTAACCAAGTTTAGAAGGGTTCTTGTTCGAAACATAACTTTTGTGTCTACTTACCGTAATTTGATAATGAGTCAAATGACAAAATATATCTAGATGATTAAATATATTCCTTCGATAAGGTCTATTATATTTGATTAAATTTCGTTATTCTTCTTACAAGCAAAAATATTGGTCCGTCAAACTCAAACAAAAATATCATACAAATACTTATACTGGATTTAAATTCCGTTGAAACTAATTTAATTAATATATTATATGATGATTGTCGTGATGATGGAATTTGTTAGGTGTAGGAAAAAACAACAATTTAAAACATGTTGTTATTGTTCGCTATGTTTGATAGTTTTAAATAATGGGTATGTAGTAGGTATGTTGTATAGGGTTAGTTGACCATATATTTTTTTAAAATTTTAAACAACGACCAATTTATGCCCTTCCCTCCCAGAGAGAAAGAAAAATTACTTCGTAATAATTAAAGACTGAAGATGACATTAGTCGGTATCGAAACGTATCACCTAAACAACATGGTTCGTTTTTCTTTAATTATGGAGTTATTAAAGTTTATTATTATTTAATAGTGCATACTTAGACGTTCCTGTTTCAATGAGGAACCCGCATGATTTGTAAATACTCTATTTAATGAAAGAATACATTTTTTTGCGGGGTTTTTGATACATTAAAATAATTGGTGATGATTTTGTTTCTAAATAAAATTCACATTTTAAAGATAATAAGATACTTTTATAAATACAATTTCTAGACTTTTTATGTGAGATGTCGTGAGACTTTTGGAAGCGTTTAAACCTTTTAGTTCCTTGAAAGTACCTAGATAATTTAACAAGAACAACTAAATAATAATATATAAGATTTTTTTAACACAAATGATATCTACGATAAATATGTGATCACCATGTAGTACTGATAACGGCAAATTAATACTAATGATCACTTAAGTATAATTTTTCATCCAACGTAGTACTGCTAACGGCTAATGAATACTAATGGTCTTTACAGTACAGTATAATTTTGTCATCCCAACGTAGTACTGCTAAATGAATACTAATGATCGCTATAGTTTAACTTTGTCATCCCAACGTAGTACTGCTAATGGCTAATGAATACTAATGATCGCTACAGTTTAACATTGTCATCTCAACGTAGTACTGCTAAGGGCTAATGAATATTTATGATTGTTACAGTATAATTTTGTCATCCTAACATAGTGAGAGGCTTAAATAGGAATCAGTCTTCATACGACAATAATCAGGGTTTAATTTTCAGAAAGATCGAGATATGATTTACACTAATGAGCTCTTCGTAATACATTATAACAAAGCTGATCTTAACATTCTTTAAAAATAAATGCTGTCGATGAACGAAAGTAAAGAATTTTGATAAAAGAAAAAAGTATTATTTTGTTACATTAAAATAATATAAAACGTACTCAGCCTGGGCATTGGTAAAATGAACATGTGTACAAAATGTCAACTAACTCGGTGATCTTTTACTCAAGTTATCGTCATCGGTAGCGACGGATTTCGCGTGATGGTGATTTCATGACGGTTATTTTGTGGCGGTGATTATGGTAGTTTTTTTCGGATTCACTCCCAGGCTCCGAACGTGCCATAAGGAACTTCGTTCCAAAAAATAAAAAAAATAAAAAAATAAATAAATAAATACTAAAGTGGCGTTTTTATATTATTTTAATGTAACAAAATAATACTTTTTTCTTTTATCAAAATTCTTTATTTTCGTTCATCGACAGCATTTATTTTTAAAGAATAAGAGCTCATTAGTGTAAATCATGTCTCGATCTTTCTGAAAATTAAACCCTGATTATTGTCATATGAAGACTGATTCCTATTTAAGCCTCTCACTATGTTAGGATGACAAAATTATACTGTAACAATCATAAATATTCATTAGCCAATGTTAAACAATGTTAAACTGTAGCGATCATTAGTATTCATTAGCCATTAGCAGTACTACGTTGGGATGACAAAATTATACTGTAACGATCATTAGTATTCATTAGCCGTTAGCAGTACTACGTTGGGATGACAAAGTTAAACTGTAGCGATCATTAGTATTCATTAGCCATTAGCAGTACTACGTTGGGATGACAAAGTTAAACTATAGCGATCATTAGTATTCATTTAGCAGTACTACGTTGGGATGACAAAATTATACTGTACTGTAAAGATCATTAGTATTCATTAGCCGTTAGCAGTACTACGTTGGATGAAAAATTATACTTAAGTGATCATTAGTATTAATTTGCCGTTATCAGTACTACATGGTGATCACATATTTATCGTAGATATCATTTGTGTTAAAAAAATCTTATATATTATTATTTTAGTTGTTCTTGTTAAATTATCTAGGTACTTTCAAGGAACTAAAAGGTTTAAACGCTTCCAAAAGTCTCACGACATCTCACACAAAAAGTCTAGAAATTGTATTTATAAAAGTACCTTATTATCTTTAAAATGTGAATTTTATTTAGAAACAAAATCATCACCAATTATTTTAATGTATCAATAACCCCGCAAAAAATGTATTCTTTCATTAAATAGAGTATTTACAAATCATGCGGGTTCCTCATTGAAACAGGAACGTCTAAGTATGCACTATTAAATAATAATAAACTTTAATAACTCCATAATTAAACTCTAAGTCTAGTTAGTAATTCTCAAATTAAAGTATGTGTAAATCTAATTTCAGATATTATAGACACATTTTGTATTTATTGCGTTATTTAAAGGTAGCTTATACAATAATTCTACCTAAAAATTAATCATGAAATATAGTGTCCAATTTAATTAAAATAATAAGGAACAAATGATTTATTAGTTACTAGCTAGTTAATAAAAAATAGAATGTACGGAAATACTTGCTGCAAGGGTACGTGACTTATTTATTTCTAGAATGCACGATTTGTTTAACTTATTTCCAGCACGCACGGGATTACTTGACTTACTCATTCATCTAATTGCTTATGGGTAATAAAGATATAGGGCCGAAACAATAGGAACTGCACCTGACCTCCTTTTGGGCCATGATCTTTTGTTGCTTTCATGTATTTTTACTTCTTTCACTCCATTTTCGAAGGTCCTCATTCCTATTGATTTAAGGGATTCGAGATTTTTAATTTAATTTTAGGTTCTACTTCAAGAGTTTACCGACTGATGTGTTCTGTGTGATTTGTTTGAATAGACATATTAAAACAGATAGAAACAAACATAACAGAAAAACCGTTAGATAAGACATCTTTAAAAAAGTTTTTTATTTTTTTTATTTAGACAGAGAGGAATAAATATTTGACCAATCGTAACAAACATTTTTATTTTTTATACAATTTGTGTTACTGAGAGACACCTAGGGATGTGCCACGCAAGCGTGACACATAGGAACTGTTCCAACACCAGACAAACGTCACAAAGATGTTGGCTCGGCAAAACGCCATGTCCTGCATCGTTTCGTCGCTACCGACTCATCAGGGGCCCGACGATGCCCACCCAACTCTGGACCTATAATCGGCTCAAGAAGATAAGATATAGGAATTATCAGAGACGAGCGTGCTCTCATACCGCCATTCTTGCTTGGCTGGCAAAACACATCTGCAATGTAATACCGTGATTTTGCTCACTGCAATATGGTATACAATTTGTGTTACTGAGAGACACCTAGGGATGTGCCACGCAAGCGTGACACATAGGAACTGTTCCAACACCAGACAAACGTCACAAAGATGTTGGCTCGGCAAAACGCCATGTCCTGCATCGTTTCGTCGCTACCGACTCATCAGGGGCCCGACGATGCCCACCCAACTCTGGACCTATAATCGGCTCAAGAAGATAAGATATAGGAATTATCAGAGACGAGCGTGCTCTCATACCGCCATTCTTGCTTGGCTGGCAAAACACATCTGCAATGTAATACCGTGATTTTGCTCACTGCAATATGTTATACAATTTGTGTTACTGAGAGACACCTAGGGATGTGCCACGCAAGCGTGACACATAGGAACTGTTCCAACACCAGACAAACGTCACAAAGATGTTGGCTCGGCAAAACGCCATGTCCTGCATCGTTTCGTCGCTACCGACTCATCAGGGGCCCGACGATGCCCACCCAATTTTTATTTTTACTGAGTAGAAAGATTTTTATTTGACAATATAATAATCAACATTTTACAGATAGTAATAAAACATTTTTTTTGACATATAGTTATACAAATTTTACAGATTAGTTTATTCAGACAGAGCAGTAATAAAGATTTTTATTTAACAATGCAATAATCAACATTTTACCACATAGTTGTAAACATTTTTATTTCGACTTAATAGTAATAAAATTTTTACAGATGTATGTTTATTTAGACACAGCAGTATTAAAGATTTTTATTTGACAATGTAATAATCAAAATTTTACTGAAAGTAATAAACATTTTTAGTCAAAGTAGTAATAAATTTTTTTATTTAGACAAAGTAATAATAAGCATTTTTATTTAGACAAAGTAATAATGAGCATTTTTATTTAGACAAAGTAACAAAAGCATTTTTATTAGACAATAACCATTTATGGGGGTTTGGGCGGAGTATTTCCCATAGGGGAAATTCATTTTAAATAAAATTATTTATTGTTTATATAATATAAAGAAAATATTACAGTTTTGTTTATTGTTAATGGCTAAAATGTCTAAAATGAAATGCTTATACATTTTAAAAAATCATGTATATAAAATTTTATTATCACGTACATAACATTTTAAAAACTCATGTAACTAAAACAAAGGATTATACAAGCCTATTATATATAATATAATATTATTAAATATTTATAAATTAATAATTTGTACTACTGACCTTAATTTACTATAAACAAAAGCTTCCTTATTAATTATGCTCATAATAAATTCCATTTAATCATCGTACTTAATTCTTGTATTTCCTTATAAACTTATTAGTACATACTTAATATTAATCAAATTATTAAGTACCTGTTCCACATCCAAGTGGATAATAATTGTCCTTGATTAAGTTATTTCACTTACTGTATCTAAACTTACATTAATCGTATAATAGTAAGTGCCTGTAGCAGTTTTCCTTGCCTCCATTATTTTTATAGGGGTTTCCTTGCAAGTAATTACCTGGCTATAATGAGTTAATTAATAAATATACATGTTTTAAAATATTTATTACTGTTTCCGAGATTACCAAAGGTAACGGAAGCACTGTGGTCATTTTGAAGAACGACATTCTTTTGTCTACGAAATTTCCTAGACAGATATCTGTTTCAGGCATTAGTTATATTTTTCCGTATCTCTGTTGTTGTGTCAACCAGTATGTAGCTCAACATTTTTTGCCCCCATAATTTTAAAACAATAATCTTAAAGATTTTAGTTAAATTCCAATGGTAGGTCATAATTATCTTAAAATTTGTCCCATATTATTTTCAACCTTCAGCGCCTAATTATTTATTCATATAATACACTATTTAATTGAATTAAAATTTTTGTACTTGTTTTTATTGACAACTACATTTTTAATAGTATGTACTTGTCCGAATACTAGCCACTCAGATGGCCTCATATTAAATATCAACCGTCTGCAGACATTAAAATTTAAAATTCAATAAAAATTAATGTGACCAAAATGGGAACCGAAACAGGTCCATAATACCGCTATTTCATTCCCCAGTGGGATCAAAATATTTGAACGCGAGAAAGATATCTGACACACTAATTAGCAGGCAAATCAAACACGAAGTATATTTTAATTCATATAGCTATCATCACAAATTAAAAAAAAAATTAAATTAGGTAGTAATTTTGTTCTAATTTATCGTGTTCATTTTGAGAAGTCAAAGGAAGAAAGGCTGATAAAAATACATCTCTGTCTTGATAATCGAACCTCATATTTCAGCAACAGGGTTTATTTTCATCAATAGTTTTTTTTTGTCTTTTTTAAATGATTATATTCTTTTAAAAAGAACCCTTTTCCTAAGCTACTTAGCTTAATCGATGTTTATAGGGGTGAGAAAAAACGTACGAATTTGGTTCAATCAAACATACTCGACATGCTTGTTGGAACTTGTCCTTTGTTCTGTCGTGCACTCCGATGGTTAGTAAACATAAGCTGAAAACAAAAAAAAGGTTAAATTAAGTTGCCAAGTATGTGCTTCAAGACACACAAAGAATCCTTATGCATTTAATACATCAGACGAGTTGTTAACCAGCATAATTGGCCCAGCCGTTTTAAAATGGCGGCCATTTAAAAGTATCGTTTAAACGCAATGAAACTACTTTGAAGTCTCTAGCTCAAGATATTACCTTAATTTGAGATAAGGAGGTGGAAATGTTTCTCACAAAATATGCGACATATGAAAAATTTCTTAAAAACTGTTTTAAGGCCCCCATACACGATCAAACATTTTGCGTAAACCTGATCTCGGGCAGATTTAGCCCAAAGACGTCAAACATCATGTTTGCGCAAACATCAAATAGCCCTATACACGGTTAAAATGTTTGCGCAAAATATTTGACCGTGTATGGGGACCTTTAGGCTTCAATTCTAATAAAATTGTTTAAGGCTTTATTGCACTTTTGCTATGTTTGGATTATTACATAAACGACTGCCAAGTTTACATTTTTTGTGTTGGATATTTTTGATAAACAGACTGACTGACAAACATTAACAACATTACAATCTTTGTGAAAGATTAAGAGTCATAAGTCTGCGAATCTATATAATATTATGTGTAATACCTACGGACCCTAAAAATCAAACAAATATATTGAAAGAAATCAAGAAGCTGAGTGAATCAGACGTGTTGAGTTACTACACGCTGCTATTAGCAGGCTTGTCGGTGAGTCGGTGTGAATGCCAATGAAATGCTATCTAATAGTTGAAAGACTCGGTTAGTTTGCCAACGCACACGAATTAAGCGTGTTTACAGGTAAAAACGACAAGTTATAATTCAGGTAAAATTACAGTAAAATCGCCCTAGATGGCAACAAGCGTGGAGTTACCCGAGGCTTAGGCTGAGCCGGGAATAAGTTTGCATATGTTATAGACTCTGTCAGACCCACCCCTTTTTCTAACTTGACGATCTAGATTACAAATATATTCCTGAATTAGATTTACAACTTTTATGCAACCGATTAAGTAAATTTGTATGAATCGTTCTGGAATATAAAGTTAAAATAAGTTGCTTACTTAGTTATTCTAATAAACTAAGTTTTAAAGCGTGATTTTACAAAGTTCAACAAATTACAGCCCGGTATGTTACCTTTATAACATATCCTTGAGTTTGAGTACTACCACTAGATGCTAGATAATGCACCGTCATCAGATATGGTAAATGCCTTCATTTGCCTGATTTAAATGTAATTTTACACAACTCAACGACACACATTATTAAAAAACTAATTGGATTAAATGATTCTCCTTAAAACATTAAATGAACTCTGCTTCAAATATAAGACGCGCTTTTTTCCGGTTTTTGTTTTGAACATATCTAACAACCTTATTTCTACGAATTTCTCATTTAAGAATACCGCTGAGATCTTGCTTTTACTTTTTATTTCCAATTCTCTGAATTTTGTCGTGATATCATTGTCGTACCCTCCTATTTTATCAATTTTCAGGAATTGTAACGTGATTTGATAAGATTTTGGGAAAGGGGGTTCTGTTGTACCTATATATTTCTTGTTATCTTACAAATCTAACCTTGCTATTTCTCTGTTAGCATGGCGTCTCAAAATTCCAACAATATCAATAGTCACTGTCAACGGTAGACTGCCTATAATTTGAAGTCTGAACAAGTTTTTTTTTTTTTTTTTAAATAGAGAACGGAAGATTTCCTTTTGAAACTGGCTAAATGAGATAGATCAAGTTCCACTCCTAATCATGGGCGCCCATATGAATTTTTGTAGGGGGGGGCCACCATCACCAGTGGGTGGGAAGGGGCACCTTCG
>KZ651766.1:301004-323673 GCA_001010745.2 Gerris buenoi
GGGAGGGGGTGGGGGTAGGTTTCTTGAAAGCAAAACACCTGATATGACTACAGAAGTATATATTTTTCCTCTTTTCTGGGTCCCCCCTGCCCATAGGTATGGGCGCCCATGCTCCTAATTGGATATTATCGTGTGCATACAGTTGAAATTTGTACGGAACCGTCTGTGGGCTTTTTCAACAAACTTCTTTAAAAGATAAATTAGACAATAAAATCAAGTTTTTGCACACGTGGAAGAAATTAATGAGCGTTAGTTTGAAATTAATAAGAGTACCATTTGTATCTCAAAAATGTTAAAGGACAGACAAACACTAAACATGTTCCCTCATGTCTGAAACAGATATTGTCCAGGAATATACTATACGATATCAGAAATATAAACAAATGCATTCGTTAAATTCGGTAAGCTTGGAAATAATAATGTTGTTCTTCAGAATGATGCAAATGTTTTCCATACCTTCAGAAAGTTTGAAAGCAAAACTAAGTTATAATTTTGTTCTTCAGAATGATGCAATGCTTCCCTTACCTTCGCAAATATTGAAAGCCGAACTAAGAAATAATGTTGTTCTTCAGAATGATGCAAATGCTTCCCTTACCTTCGTAAAGTATGAAAGCAAATTTAAGAAAGAAGAAAAAAAAAGAAAAGGAAAAGATAATTATAATTATTCATTAAATTTATTTCTTCTTTAAGCTATTCAATCTTATTTTAATTTATTTCCAAAATTGTTTTCTGATTGATCACGATTACAAACAGTTTAAAAGCTTACATTCCGACTACTGTATAAAATTACAGGGAGCAAAAATTTGCTTTATAATATTACGAAAGAAAAAAAAGATAGTATTTTACGGAGATTTTATCGAACTGGAATCGCTACAGATTAGCATTAAATTATTCGTATTTAGTGAAGTATTAAGCTAAAAAAAAAACTGATATTAAACCTTAAGGCTATTTATATGCTATTTATTCCTACTTAATAATTAAAAGACATTCACTTCCTTTTTTTTTATAATATTTGTAAAATTTTATAGTGCATTCTATGTGATTTTTTATTATTCATTCTGATGAAATTTTAGAGTTTTATCCCACGAGAAAAAGGATATTTTTTTTGTTACAAAGACATTTCTACTATCTTGTAATAAATTCATAAGGGATTAATCACTTAAAACTATATTATTATACATTTTTATGTTAAAAATAAGTTGTTTTTTTTTTTTTCAATAGTGTGGCATATGCAGCTTGCATACTTTTGCTGTTACGACCAATTATTGTCTAATTAATTTAATTATTTCCTTTCATTTTTTTTTTTTTTTCAACTCTTGGAATTGCTTTGTTTCTTTAAATGAATGGAAAGATCAATTAAGCAATTTTTAAGTTGGGCAGTCGGTTGAAATAGATATGGAAAAATCTATGCTACTTTGAAAAAAAAAACATCCAAATTTCATCAAAATTGGACTAGGAGTTTTCCGATAGGCAGTCTGACTGACATGAGACTAAAATTTGACTGAAACGAATTTCTGTCTAGAATATTTTCATATCGGACTCGAAAATTTCATTCTTCGAAATGATCATACTTTATTTTCGCTTTTAAATATGTACCTTTATCATATTGCGTTTTTCTCAACGTTTTAAAGAGAGGAGTCCGTCGCAAAGATAATAAATTGTGTGTTATAGTCTATATAAAATTTTCCTCGAAATGTTCCAGTTATCTCTAAATTCTATTTGTATGATTTGCTAGTAAATGGCTATGGCTAATGATCCAGCACTTTTAATGTTACACATCTCACCTTTTAGGCATTCCAAGTTTTATTTTAAATTTGTTTACAATTTTTTTTTAAAAAAAGTGTTAATATGTTAAGGTGATTTTTCTGGTGTGAAAACATGAAACATTGATCCATTTTGATTCTTCATCCTAAGGTCATGACCAGTCTATATTTAAGAGTTGCTTTAAATTCGGTTCTATAAATATTATTGTCTATCTCAAAAAGATAGCGTAATTATATTATTTAAAAAAGTGAACATTCTTAGTTAAAGTATAATTCTTAAGGCGAAATACACGGCGACACTTTTATTGCTAGATTGGGTGTCTAGATTGAGTGTCGCAGTGGAGACACCGCCGAGAGTGGACGCTAGACCACCCCCACTCCTACCCACTCCGGTCTAGCTAGTTGCGCTCTCGGTGATTGTTTTCCTTGTGTAGACAAGACACCTGTCATGTCAATTTGCTCTCACACTCGGTCTAGGCTAGTTTCAGCTAGGTGAAACCTTTTCTAGAGCAAGCATGATCAATACCTCAGCCGTGCAACGCGTGTGGACGACGGAGGAGACGTAGATTATTAGACAAACGGGACACCGTGCAGACAGTTCGGACACTGATCTAGGAACTTTATTCAAGGTCACACTCCGAGAGCACTCTCGGACACCAATCTAGCCAAATTTTGGCTCTCCGTGTAGACAGATCGGACACCGCTCTCGCTAGACTCTCTCGCTCTAAGTGTCGCCGTGCATTTCGGCCTTTACGATTTAGCACCTTCAATAAGTTTGGATTTGATAATGAATCATAAAGGTGAGTAAAATTAACAATAAGTTATTTTAAAAAAAGGTTTTATTTCACCATTACGGTTTACAAACAAACGTTACAAATACAGATCACTCTATTAATTTTGAGAATTCTAAAATAATAGGCAAAGAAAATACCTAGAATTTTTCCATATAGCAAATTAAAAAGGTACATTTAACTAATAAAAGACTAATAAAATTTTGCAAAAATGTAATTAATAAATTATAATGTTTTTATAATGATTGTTAAACGTTCTATATTTTTTGGTAAAAGGTATTTTTAAGTTTAAATGTTTATTTAAATTAAAATTTAAACTTTCCATAGTATGATTACTGCCAAAAACTTAAAAATTGATATTTTTAATTGTTATGTGCATTTAAATTTATTTCTTTTGGCTGATACATAACAATTATTATACTTTTTTTTTTTTTGTTTTAACCCTGTTTAGGGATTTTTTTAATTTTTTTTTAAAAAAGTGGTAGTTTTCCAGTGTGACAAAGATGATCTGGGGATCATTTTATTGGTTTATTTATATTTATTATTATTCAAATTATTTTTAAAAATATGCAAATTTCTAGCATAATCAAGAACTCGAGGTTAGTGAAAATAGAATTATTTTGCAAAGAGATTTTTTTATTTTTTTATTTATTTTTTTTTTTTTTATGAAATTTTTATAACTTTATTAATTTAATCTTCTTCTTATAATTTAAATTTACATCTAAATTAATTCGTAATGGGGAAGTGTTACTTCCCTCCCCTGGGAGTGAAAAAACAATCATACCAACTTAAAAGGTATTTTTAGGTAAATTTTAAGTATTATGTTGGTAGTAATGTTTTTTAACTGTTTTGTTTACTAATCTTTCGGGAAGGTTACTTTAGGTTATCATACTAAGTCTTTAAATTAAAAACAAACTAAACGTAATTAAATTAAAAACGTATATATTTAGTATACAAATTTTTATTTTAATAAATCAAGTAACTAAATATCAGTTTAAGGTGTTTAAATTACGTGAACTTGTAGGTAAAACTTTTATTCCTACAAAAATAGCTATTACCCATGGTGGCCATGGTGCACTAGTCGTGGATAAAATTTAATACGCAACATGGATCGAAGTATTTCAGCTCTCGGGATTATCTCCCTCGGCAAGCCTCGAGAGCTAATACTACACTTATCTTTATCGGCAAGCCTCAGAAGCTAACTTATTTATCTCCCTCGGCCTTAATGAAGTTTTCTCCTTCGGCGGTGCCTCATGAGAAAACTTAACCTCGAGCAGGAAAACATACTTCTCTCCCTTGTTGCGTAAATAACTATTAGTAAAATAACTAATTTGAATCAAAACTAGAATTACATAATTATTTTAGTGCTAACAATTTATTTTCCACGAGCTTTTATCTCTAACCTGTTTGACAGCCAGTGTTTACATATTTATTAATAAACTAATAAAAAGCAATTTATCTTACAGACCAAAGAAGATTTTAAATATAATATTACTTAATATGGACCAGTTTTGATTATAATATTATTATATGAATTCATTATCAATGTAGGAATCACCTTGGACACAGTTAAAATCTCGCTAATAACCCTGAAATTTATGCTACTAAAAACCGGGAAGGTTGCTAAAAATAGTATTCCCAGGACTGCTTTAACAGTTGGTATTATAGAAAAATGTCCTCACTCTAAGGAATTGTTTAGGGAGGGGGGGGGGGGATTTTTCTAAGGTAGATAACTGTCTAAGGTCTGAGAGAAGTGTCCTCTGTCCAAGGTGCATAACTTAACTGTCTACTGTCTAATGTACTTAACTGTCCTCTGGCCAAGAAACATAACTGAGAGCCTCAAGCAAGCTTTTCTTACTAATAATGATCAAATAGTCGCGGTTTTCTGTCGAACCAATAAATAGGCATTTTGCTTATATTATTTCATTTAAATAGGTAATCTTGAAGAATAGTTCTATGGGGCCTATTCTGCAACTTTACGTACATCCAAACTTTGACGTTTATCAAACTGAGGTATATCTCATAGAGAATCTGTAAAGTGTTATCAGGTTTCTGTTATTAGATTTGTTCCAACCTCCTTATTTGTGCAATCCTTTTTATCGTCCAACGGATCGTTTGGGAATCGTTTAGGACAGGTTTTATAAGCAAGCGCTAACATCGTACTGTGATAATATCATGTTATGCAGGAACGGGTTTAGGACTATAATTCACACCACATTAAATGTTTTTATGGAAACCTAACAGTTAGGGAACCTTCCTGTTGACATGTGTTACGATTTATATTGTCGTACAAGCCAGTACTTGGTATTTTTAGAGGATCGTTTGGTACAGTAAACGGTTCGCGAACGATCTCTCATCACAGGTTGGGACAGTTTGGAGGACGGTACGAAATACTGCCACAAGTCGGGTTGGAACGGCTTTTATCAATTGCGCATTCTTGTGACGATCCCGCGGGCGATACACTGCTTGGTTGGACCTCAATATTTACTTCTTGTATTATTACAATAGCTAAGATTACAGATTTACGTTGACTTGCTGTTAATTTTCTTAACAAATTTTGATAAATCTCTTGATACGGAGGTTTTAAAGGTACATAAACGACCCCTATAATCTACATAAGCAGTACTATAATAAATAATGATTTAATCTAATAATAGTTGATTCTCAAATCTATTACGATTTATGACAATAAAATTCCAAGAACGGGTTTTAAATGAAAAAGAAATCTTACGCTATTGAAACCGTATAATTTATAAGTGCAAAGAGGTGAATGAAGGAGTAGCCTTGAATTCTTGAAGCCGAACTAACAGTGGGTCATACATTGAACTTTCTTTATACATTTAATTATTTCAGAAGCCATTTAATAGAAGGTCATATGCAAACAACATTTATTATTAATGATCTCTTAGCTCAAAAAATAACCGACGTACACACAATTGCTATACTAATTTAAATTTACGTAATGTTTGAGATTCAAATCTTTGCAAATATTTATTTGTAACAACATTTTGTTAATAACAAGCTTTAAATATTAAATATAATTATTAGAAAAATAATAAATAATTTAGTAATATGTACTGCTAAAATATATAATTTTAATAAAATAATTCATAGAGTAAGAACTTACTCTTTTATAATAGAAATTGAGGATAGCGGGGATCAGTAAAAACAATTGTTTTATTATACCTTATGGTCCAGTCACCTGCCGGTTTCGCTCTTAATTTTGGGAATCAACCTCTATCTTTTTTAAAATTTGGATTTAGGTAGTATTTATAACCTTCTTCAAATAGGTTGGTTAGTCAGATTACTCCAGATCAAAGAGGTAATCTATTAAGTGACAAACTACCATCAACTTGATTTTTGGTCTACTAACTAATTTCATACTCAGGATCATGAAAATCACATTGTCCTCCAAAAAGGGCGGTTTTTTTTTGTTTTTTTTTTAAATGCCTATTGCCAAGATATGTCCTGCAGACGAACTTAGCTGAGCACACATTCTTAAAAGGCAACAACAGATTTACTTATACACAAAATTCCAGCTTGATGTTAGTCAGACACTTTTTTGCACTCTGTCTCCTGCACTATTTCTAGAATTCATTGAAAATCAACATTTAAAGTTGTTTAAGCTCCTTTTACAGAATACAATCAACTGCCACACCACACCGGGAAACTTTTTGACATTTCTTTCACACAATGCAACTTACCAACGTCTCGAATACTTTTTCTCTACCAAACTTGATTTTTCTTAATAGTTGCCACTAAGCTTAGATCAAGGATTGAAGCAGATCACGGTTTTAATATTAAGATGCTGCTGTTAAAAAACGAATAATAAGAATAGACAAGAATGAACAAAAAGACGGTTTCATCCATTTAACGAGTTGTAGGTATGTACGTGGCGAATTTCATGTATTGTTTTTAATTTAATATGTTAGATTATTATAATGAATATAATATAATATTATATATAAGTGAAATAATTAAGTCAATCTAACTTCAATGATAAACCATCCAAATTTCTTATTAATCAGATAAGAATTTATAAACAAAACACCATTATAGTTATCAAAACAAGTAAGGCGCGCTTACCGTAAGTACGTGAGGCGATAATCGCCGGTTTCTGTACGACTTAGTTAAAATTATCAGGTGTAATAGTTGCATATTCTTTTTCTACACTTTAAGACCTTTAAATTGATGTATAACATGCCATGGTAACTAAAAACTTTTTGTAGACTAGTTAAGTTTGTCCCTTCTATTAATCATCGAATATTTATATATGGGTCGTTGATGGGTAGATAAATAATTCAGACGCAGAACATCCACAGAACATACTATAGAAATATGGCTATGTTTCGCCATATAGTTAAAAAACTTTTTTTTAGTCACCCGCCATATTGGCCGGGCCGCCATCTTGAAAATATGAGTGTAGAAAATCCAAAATGCGTCCAGTTGCATCAAACACCGAGATGCACTTGTGTGCCAAATTTTATGTTTCTAGCTATAGTAGTTTATGAATTGAAACAAGCCAACGGAGAAACAACACCAACGGACAGACGGACAGACAGAGCCGTTATATAAGGTTTCTTTTTGTACTTTGTACTGAAACCTAAAAAGGTGTGGTCGTTACCATCAGTAAGCTCGGAAGCAAAATTTGTTACACCCCTTATTTTTTTTAAAAGGGGGGGGGGGGTAACAATATAAAGAAGTGCCATATATATAAAATGCTTTAAAATATATACTTATTCGGTATTACAAAAAAGATATAACAAAAGATCAATATGAACTAAATAGAAAGTGAAGTTTATGTACTTGAATAACTGTTGGAATCCAGAATAATTTAGCAGAAATAAAATTCACAAACAGTTTTTTTTTTGCGTTCATTTCTCTCTTGGAATAAACTCATATATCTTAAGGTTAGTTATTATCTTGTGAACCCCAGAAGAGTTGAGGAAAGGGAACGGGTTTTATTGGGATTTAGTGTGATTTTAAGAGATATATTGTTATTTTCAGTTTATGTTTGGCAAGGGATTCGTGAGGGGGTCGTGAGGCGAATGTCCTGCATATACAGTTTAACTTATAGACTCTGTTTCACGATTGAATACGTCGCAGTTTTTTTTCTTTTAGCTATGACCTCTTGGAATGTTTCGGTTAGGCGTGCCCTCTTAACTATAATTGCCTACGCGAGTTTTATAAACATTCCGTAGGATTCTGAAATTATCTGATCACTTGGTTCCAGATGTTTTTTTTATTTTATTTTTTTATTTTTTTTATTTATTTATTTATTTATTTATTTTTTAGATCAGATACTTAATAGCGATAAGAATTATACTTAAGTGTGTTACTTTTTTTAGTCTGTTCCTATTCCCAATAATATACATGTCTTTCTCTACGGATTTTGCAATATAAAGCTTCTAGTTAACATAGCTTCATAGTTTTGTATCATGGGGTCAGAATAGACTAGAGACCATCGCACACTTATTCACCTGAACCTTAGATACAAAAACCCGCCTTTTCTAATTTTCTAGTTCAAATGGCTGTACACCAAGTGCGCCGGGAAAGGTCGGGTCACGGTAGAAGTGCGCCAGCCCCTTTTTGAAGGGTACGGTCGAAGTGCGCCGGGTTAATCCCATCTTTTGAAACAGGTAGTCCGCCCTCTAACCAGCTTCTGAAGGCCTAATCGTCAATATTCCCATATACTCAATATAAAGCAGTTGGAAGTTACTTTTAACAAACTATTCAGAGTGATATAGCGATCACTTGCAAATCTCAGTGCATAGGAGAATCTGTAGAACATTCTCGTAAGAACAAAATCCAAATTGAGCCAGAAAATACACTTTAATTTGTGAATATTCAAAATGAAAATAATTGCTTACAAAATCAAAATTAAAGAAATTTTTCTTACATAAACTACACTCACTTATAAGTGAATGCTAATATTTATTAGAAGGGCTTAGATTAACTTAACATTAAACTACTCATGAAAAATAAAATCTTTTACGTATGTAATATACATAATATAATACAATTAAGTCTATATAAAATAAATATAATAAATATAATTGAAAGGTGTGATTTATTTATGTAAATACTCATAAATAAATTAAAAATGATTATCACATTTCAAATCTAGACACCTTATTATTATAAACAACCAACGCTAGGCTGCTTGAATCCCACACTGGTATTGGGAATTTAGCCGTGGACAGATCTATATAGTTCTCGGTGATATATAGTCCCAAAACCGATCATTGCGATGGCTTATTTTTTGGCTTATAAAATCTTCAATATAACATTCTTCAACTTCTTCAGGGTCTATTTAGAGTAGTCCGAAGATAAACTTAATCATTGGCCATCGTTGGTAGAACATCGGTAGTCCTCAGTAAATCCAAAAGCCTGAATTTTTCCAAAGTGCTTGGTAAGACGTTTCGAACGGCTTGTTGGATTTAAATTTCGAAGTCTGCTTCAAAGTTCTTCGGGTTACCTGACCTCACCCTTTAAGACTAAGAGGCTGGCGCACTTCGACCGTAACCTTTTTCTAATCCGAAGGGGGGCTGGCGCACTTCGGTACCAGCCGTTCAAATACCAGAGAGGTCAGATAAATTATTTCAATCTTTTTTATATCATTATCACACCCATAGATGTGCAAAGACTCACTAGCTAAGAAGATACTTGATTCGCTATCTTTAACTTGATTTACTGGGCATTAAGCTATTGGACTCACTAGTTATTGACCTACTTGACTGATTGGTTATTAAGCTAGTTGAATCACTAGTTCCGATTCCGAGAACATACAACGTACACGCAAACTAGGGTTGCTATTGTGAAAGCAGGCAACTATTGCTTATATTGGTTTCGGAGTTAGATTGATTTTACCAGCATTTTTTCGGCCAATCTTTTTTTCGATTCTGATCGCTATTGGTGTTTACGGATTGTAGCTGTTAATAAACGTTTCCTTGGTTATAAACAACCACTACATCTTTTTTCTTGCATTTTTTTATTTTTATTTTATATTACAGAATTAAGGAACGCTGAATGGTTCTTAATCCTCTACTTACTCTAATCTTAATATTTTAATCACTTGTTGAAGGTTAGTGAAATCATTACAAGTGGTGCTATTCTCCATACTCACTTCTCAACTTATTATTTTGTTGTTCATTGCAAGTGGTGCTATTCTCCATACTCACTTCTCAACTTATTGAATCCATGTTCATTAAAGGTGGTGATATTCTCCATACTTAATTTGTAACTTATCGATGTCATTTTCAAGACATCCTTACTCGATTAAAAAAAAAACCCATGTGGCAATAAACAAAACACTATTCTTGCTCTAAAGACAATCAATGTTTTTGAAAAAAAAAAACATTTGTGTCTATTTATCTGCCTCCGTCTCGGCACCTACTTAACTTAAGCCAACTACGCGTGCCTATTTCAGAATCTCACAGTCTGAATCAGAATTAGCGTGCACTCTGGACTGCTCCCTTACTGGTAACTAAGCTACTTGGCTTTCTAGTTTGTGAGTCAAGTTGTCGGGTAAGTGATATGCAAAGTAGTGTACATCGGTTGCCGAAAAACTTTAATTTTATTTCCTGATTGTAGCTGAAAATTCGAAAACATTCATCTTAATTTTTTTTGAAAATTCAACTCTATAAATTTACCTCAGTTAAATTAACAAACGTAACATTTCTACAAATCCCACTTAATTTGACCACAAACTCAACGATGAATTATCGTAAAGAAAAACAAAAAAGTTATTAATCACATAATTTCATTTAGCGATATTTACATGATGCATTGTTGCTTTATTTCTTTCTCTGTTTCTCCATTGCATTACGAATCCACAACTATAAATCATATTTAACTGTTCGTAGCTACTCGATAATAAACTACAGTTTGATTTTTCTTTTTATTCGTTTGTCCACTTTGTATTTTAGTTTCTGTTCATAACTTGTTTTTCTATTTAGCGAAATAGTTTATTTACAAATAAGGTAGTTAACTTTTTTTTTTATCCATCTAATCTTAGTGTTTTTTTTTTTGTTTTTGTTTTTTTTTTATATCTATATTTGATTGAGATTTAAGATTATGTCTGAATTCTTGATTGAAAAGACCTTCGATTTTTTTTTTTTTTTTTTTTTTTTAAACAATTTACAGGTTCATTCCCTTACAATTTGGAACATGATGAGTAGATAGGTACACAAATAAATTGTTAATCCATTTATTATAACCGTTTTAAAAGTAATGCATTACTTTTTACTTTCTCATATAAAGAGAAAGTATTGTAATGGCGCGAAACTTCGATTTTGAGATTTTGATGGATTTACACGTTTTGAGGTCCCCTGAGTCCAAAAAAGTGGTTTTTAAAAAATGTCTGTCCGTCGTCTGTCTGTCGTCTGTCTGTCGTCTGTGCAGACGCCTGGAGCCTAAACTACTGGGCCGATTTTGACGAAATTTGGCATACACGTTCAGAAAAATCATACCCCGAGGCGAAATCGAGAAATGAATTTTAACTCTAAATTTGAGGGCGCTACCCCCCAAAAACCCTGAAAAAACACGAAAAAAAATTATTTCTCGAAAACGGTTCCGACGATTTTGATTAAAAAATTCTAAATTGTAGTCCATTTAAATACGAATCTAATGATATAAGCCGTTTTCCCGGGAAAAATCTAGTTCCTGAGATAATAGCTTAAAACGCGGATGGAGAGAGCCCGGGTTCGATTCCCCGCCCGGGAGAAGTTTTTTTATGATATTTTTAATGAAATTTCCAATAGTAATTAAATGTACATATATGAGAAAGTGTGTCTGAGTTGTCTCGGACCGATTTTTTTCTTATATAAATACGTGCACCCAAAATATTTCCTCATTAATATTTATAAATCAATTATAGAACTTGGTAAAAGTATAAGTTAAACTTTTTTTTTTTAAAGTTACTTTATTTTATGACACTTAACTTATATAAAGCTAAAGTTGTATATTGTTAAGATTAGTACCAAACATTGTGGTAACCGTGATTTATTTTCTTTTATTTTGTTATCATGTGACACCTCCGCTAACATCTTTTTTCTTTTGGCCCCGTCTTCGTGGAGGCCTACTTCGCGAGTTCTTTAGTGTCCTTTAGGATCGCATAATCATTATCAACTTCACCTTTCATCTGTGTGCTTCTTACGATGTGTATTAAAAGAATAGAGTATTATGGAAATGTATGATGTATTATGGTTTTTCAATAATGTTTTTTACACTTTTTCTTTACTTCACTTGTTTTGTTTGTTTGTCTTCAAATCGTGTAAAATACAATTGGCCCACTTCGCTGATACATACTCAGATTATGCAGATTACTTTATCAGATTAGATCATTCAGATTGCTCAGTCATTAGTTAATCAATTGCTCCATGTAGTTGAAATTTCGATGGAATTTTTAAATTAGAAAATCTATACAAGTGTCCACCCTAATCTGTGGACACATCTTTCTGACCATTGTTTTAGTCAAGGTCCAATTTTCCACACTGTATGTCATTCCAGGGACATGTTATCCTAAACTTCTTCATAGCTAAAGCTCTCGCACTTTGTGTGTCATTAATTCTAACAGTGCACTAAAACTAAATGGTTGTTATCTTACTATTTGCAGTTCACATTATTCATCTCAATATTCTGATATATCATTTGAAACAACAAATGTTTATTCCGGATAATGTTCAGAAATCTTTCAGGAGAAATTCCATGCAGGATTTGAGTTAGAGTAGAAAGTTTGAGATAGATAGGAAAGTGTATTCAAGCATAATAGAATTTTTCTCAAATTTATACTTTTGTTTATTTCCATAATACTCTATTCTTTTAAGTTTTTAGTGGAGTTGCTTTTTGTTCGTATCCTTTACCGGTCTCATATCGATTTCGATTTAAGGATAGTTGAAGATAAGTGTCGAAAAGAAAGACACGTTAAAGCAAAGGATTTCAATTAGGGGGATTTCGTCCTTGTTTGTTACTTCCTCACATGACGTGGTTAAAAGAGATTTGGATGGTGTAGCATGAAGGCATGATATCTAAAGGTAATAAGGAGCTGGAAGATCGGCTCTGGTTGAATGAAGTTCAGTCAGAGAGCTTGTTATGTAAGTCTCGGTGGTTTGGCTTAGTGTTCTTCCAGCTGGCCTGGATTTAGAAGCAGTGCCAAGGTGCTTACTTTCCCCTCAAGGTCGCAGCCTTCAGACTCCCAACTCCTGCGTCATCTCATCTCAGTCTATCCCCAAGGTGTAATCAAGCGGTATGATAACGCTCTCCCTCCACTTCCTACACAGCCTGAGAACAACTACTCCCCTTGTTAAAGACGTGACAAACCAACCCCCTCTTGATTGAAAATGAAAACGAAACGAGATTTCGTGCCGTTTTCTATCAGGTGTTGTTAGTGTTAGATACAAATTCACATGTTTTAAACACTTTAAATATGTGTTAAACCTTCTTTCCACGTGAAACATATCTTTTCATATTGTATTGTTATGGGAAATGGGAAAAATAATTCATAGTTTTTATTCGTTCAAAACACTTTTGTATTGCTTAATAAACAAAAATAAATTCACAGCAGTAAAACACCGTCTTGTCATTTTTTCAACTATCTTCAAATCTCTTAAAGATTTAGAAGAAAACCAATTTTGTAATTACTCTTAAATATACGTATAATTACTCTACAGTCATTTTTTGCGATCAATTTATCGGATGTAGATAATAATATATTTATTTTCTTTTTCTTTTAGATCTTTAAAAATGTAATCTGTTTTTAAAAACATTTTAATCCCTAACGACCTAAAAGACAAAGAAAGTCTGATGAAATTATAAGGCATCAACTGAAGAAAATAGACAATTATATTTATATAATATTTTGAAAATCACCGATGTCTTTCTATTATTTCTATCCTCGTATAATTAGTTTATATAAAGAGCAAGAATTGTGATTACACGAAAATTCCATTTTGAGATTTACTTGTTTGGATGTCCTCTGAATTAAAAAATTGGCTTTCACAAAATGTCTAAGTGTCTGAGCCTATTTCAGTCCAGCCCGTACTATCTGGGCCTATTTTAATATAATTTGGACGAAAAATTATACTCCGAGGGAAAATCGAGAAATATATTTTTAGTTATAAATTTTGGGGTGTAACCCTTAAATTTTAGTCATTAAAATTAGTTAAAATTGTCAAATAAATTATGGCAACAATGTGAAACCTTGTATCTTTAAATTTAGCGTATTGCATTCTTACATTAATATCGGAGTAGCAAAACGAAAAAAAAATCATTCTTCTGAACAATCAATATTTTTTTTACTTTTGATCATACCACGGTAACCTGAGTAAAAGTTGATGTTGGTAATTTGACATACTTATTTATTATTCATTTTTCAACGCCCACTGAGAGGTATTGAGCCATAGGATGAAGCATATACTGGCAGAAAAGGTCAGTTTTACACTTAGCCCCTTTATTGAGCCTTATTAACCATTTTACTTTTATGAGGGGAACCTTATATTTTCAAATTTTATCTCCCTGACATGCAATATTTAGCAGTTAAGCTCTCGCAAGTACGCTTCGACAAGGTTATTATAATAATACGATATAGAAATGTGAAATTCGAATTAAATACAAGATATTATCATTTTAATTTTCTTTTTCAGGAGCAGTGACAGTAATAACACTGAAGAAATTACCAGTCAAGTGTGGACGAATTGATGGGCATCATTTAAGCTGTGATCTTCTCAAGTAGCTGTGAATTCCTGTTGCAGTTGTTGAAGGTATGCTGAAATTTACAAATACATATTACACTTTACTAAAATTAAATAGTTTAAGGTAAACTCACCTCGCTCCTTTTAATCAACTGATAATTGTAATAAATTTACATTTATGCTTTTGAACATTTGACTTCAAGCTACCTAAAAGTAACGGAAGCATTTGTGATCAATCTGCAGAACAATTTATTATTTATCCAACTTTAACATAAATGAGTTTCAGACATCAGGGATGTTTTCTTGTGTCTGTCCGTCAATATTTTTGGGAATGCCCATATTCTAAAAACTTTTGGTCCGAGGAAGGAAATTTATGTACTTCCTTAGATTGTTACTCCGCCTTTTCTTTAGAATATTAATGGCTCTGACTAAATAACTATTAAGACAAAGGGATGTTTATTCCAATGTACTTTAGGACAAAGGAATATCACACTTCTGCTTTTATAAGGGGAGTAACAATCTGAAGAAGAATATTCCGTACACATTCTGTAGATTGAAGGGAGTAGCGATTTAAGAAGTGCCAAAATTTAGATGGTTATCAAAGATCCTTTGCGAGTCCTTTGCTGATATCTATCAAATTAAATAAATCGGGCAGTGTCCTATATATAAATTTATTTCGACCTTTTGCACCAACTGATTTCTCTTCGGCATGTGCAATGAGCATTGACTTTTTACTATTGACACCTTTAACTTTAAGCACATATTCACCCAATTTTAAAGAAATTTGGAAATGTTATTAAAAGCAGCCCACAGGTGGTCCCATAATTATTTCACTTCTGCGCAAAAAATGGCAGAGCTAGAAATATAGATACAGTTTTAAATATCCACACTTTCAATTCCTAGTGGGGTCATATTGTTTTATACTCATTAACCATTCCAATATAACTCGTCCAATAGAAGGGCAGAAGGAAGCTATGTGCCACACTAAATGGCAGACGTTTAATCTTAGGTTTTAGGAGGGTTTCGAGTATGCTGTCCAATCAAAAAAGCCGATTCTCTTTCTTTATTAGAAGATTGTAATAAGAAATACATAATATATCTCAAAGTCAAAAACACCCTATTATATATCATTATAACTAATCGAATTTCTAAATAAACAAGTTGCTATATCACAGTTTTCTCTCATTTGATAATCTCCATTTCCTGTCCGATTTACCATCTAAATAGAAAAACAAGAACGAACTTGTTCATTAAAAATCGTTGCGAAATTTAAACAGAACCTAATATGTGTTTCAATCGATACTAAATCGATCTACTCTCGAGGGTTTAACAATCTAGTTCTCTTCATTATTTAATATCTTGCAATATAACGACGACTTGATTGATATTTGTTCAACTACTAATTTTATACAGCCTATGATACATTATTTTTAGGGCTTCAAAGATCCTTCTCGAAATCCTTATTATCACCCTCGGATGTGTCTGTCTGTACGTCGCGCTTTGGTTCATATCTCCCGAGCCATTTAAGCTAAAAAAAGAAGTTAGAGCCATAGGCAAAATGTAGAGGAGAAGAAAATTTAATGTTGGCATACGCATGCGCAATTCAAGTAAAGTACTTGGATATAAGTACTTCCCTGTGATTTTTTTATTTTTATTTGAAACATTTTTTATAAACAAAAATATTAAACTGCTATGCAAAAATATTTCGTCATAGAAAAAATTGTCTAATGATCTGTTTGCTCTTTTAAAATTTCAAGAGATTATTTTACGAATAAATTTCATTTACGAAATATTAAATTAACTAAATAAACATAATCTACTTTAATACATCAAATTAAGCTAAAGTTATAACGCAAAGCTCGTCCAAATTCCATTCAAGTCGTAACAACTTTTAAAAACAAGATTTCTTCTTCTTTTTTTTATCCCATTTATCAAATTATCCGAAATATAATTTTTTTATATAACAACTTTATAAGGTAAATTAAAAGTTTTTAAACTACCAAAAGGATACCAATTTAAATCAAAGTGGTTATTATCCAAATACTTTTTTAAAAACTTTATGGTTGAGAGAGAGATAAATCAATGTTTGATAATTTGTTTCTTTCATATGCATATACACAATTTGTGGGGGATAATTGATCATTTCTTAAATTTGATAGAATTAGCACTTTAAATATAAATGATAATTAACTATTTTATGCAATATTTACTAACAGGAAAGTGATTTATTGATGACATTAAAAAGAGAATCTTTTTAAAAACTTACCATTGTGAAGCGAGCTATCTATCTAAAGGGGATAGTTTATAATTTCTTAAATTTGATCGCACTTTGATTGTAAATTATAGCGTTCTTAAAATGAACTAAAAAATAAACTGTAGCACTTTTAATAGCAGATATAAGAGATTCAATATTAAAAACAAATAAGAATTGGAATTAAAATCAAATAGAAGGTTATTTAGATGCAGGTTGTAAATAAACATAAACATGATCGTAAAAGCAGTGACGCCAACCTGATTTCAACAACTTCATTACATTAACCATTCATTTTCAATTTTCTACTATTTATAAAATAATTAAGTTGCAATCTTTACTTTTTTGCCCTACTTTACTTTTTCGCCCTGCTTTTTACTTTTTCTCCCCACTTTTTGATTCAGGGAAGAAAAGACCTGCTTTAGTCCCTCTAAACTAATCCAAAATCATAACTTTTTCTCCCTACTTTTTGATTCAGGGAAGAAAAGACCTGCTTTAGTCCCTCTAAACTAATCCAAAATCATAACTTTTTCTTCCAAATGGAGATAAATCTATTTTAGGCAACGGGAACATTTTTGGTCCCGTGTCTGTCTGTCGGTCTATCGTTCAGTTTTTGTGAACCAACTTATCTCAAAAACTACTCGCCTCAATTTTAGCGAAATGATGATGGTAGGTCATAATTAGCCCATTGTTGGTTGAACCAATCACCTTCTGCCCACAACCTTCACACCTTTTTTTTTTGGTTTTACCAACGAAACCCTAAAAAAGGATTTTTTTTTTTTTTTTTTTTTAGAATTAGTTTGTTTCATCTTTCTGGTTCTAGATTCAAATCTTCTGGTTTCCAGAAACATTATTTGTCAGGAAAATTGGATTCATACAGCCACCCAAAAATACTAGTTTAGCGAGAGATATTATCTTTCCTATTTTAGCGTATTCCGTTATTTACTTATCGATTTTACTGCTGGCGAAATATCTTCCTCCTTTTATGGGTATTTGTAGTCTACCCATCTCTTTTTTAATCACTGGGCTGGATTTTTTACAAAACTTTTATAATAGAAAGAAAAGCTCAAAGAGTAATTGAAATGAAAGAATTAATAACAGAAGCATTCAGTCCCAATGAATTAATGTCTATGAATCGTTTGGTTATTCATTCCTTCATTTCAAATATTGTTTAAGCCTTTTTATCTGCAAAGTAAATTGAATATTGTTTACCTTCTTTGAACCAATCTGTGCGTACTGTATACACAGCATATCTCTGTAATTTAGAGGTAAGTTACTCTAATTAACATTTTAGCAATTTTACAGCAGAGCTATTTTTCTTTGAAAATGTATATTTTATTTACTATCAAAGGAGTTACAATACTTGATCAGAATTATCTGCCAGCGTAATATAGTATAATAAACAGTCATTTAAAAAAGAATGGGCTTAATTACTAAAGAGGTAACACTTTGCAATTTTACATTTATGTATTTCATATGCCTACCTACATAGCTAATGTTTTAATCGTCTTGATATCTAATATCTGAAGTATCTTAACATTATGGTTACATTAAGTGTCAATAAGCTTAACAAGACAAAATAGTCTGTATCAAAAACGTCTGATATCTGAAGCGTCAAGATACCGTTAAAATTCAAAATTCGATCCGTTTCAATATGGTGGCCTATAACCTATAACTTATAATCCATTTATTACGATGAATATGTAACGCCCATATGCAATAAAGCTACTCTGAAGCCTCTAGCTCAAACCGCTCTTAAGATATAATTTTTTAAGATGGGGAGGGGGACGTATGTATAATTATGCTACCAAACGTCAAATTTGCAAAATACTGAACCTTCTAACCAATTTAAAATATCCTTGATTTGTTGATATTGGTTCTAGGTGTAGTTGAATACCATTGCACTACACATTCTGTATCTCACTCTATAGATTATAGATCATACTCCCAAACGAGGAAAGAAAGTCATTTTAGCTCCAAGTTTACCTCCATGTAATTGTGTTAAGAATAGTTTGATTTTATTCTTAAATAAAGACATTTTTACTTGCCACTGCTTTTTTTTATTGTAAAGTACATAAGGTTGGCTGAGATTGGTATCAAATTTAAGTTATGTCCTTGAAAGAGTAAAGTACAAGCCATCCAAAACTTGATACAGGGTCTGGTCCTGTCTCATCGTATCCCTTGTGAAAAATAAAATGAAACCTTGGTGTTACACAACACCCTAGGACCCTTTCCAGTTCAACGCTTGTAACCTTTTCATACGCACTCTGCTTGTCGCTTCTTTAAACTCAGCTCTCGTTACAACTTGAATTGCGCTAATAAGACCTTGACACAACTTGAGATCAAGCAACTGTTTCGCACTTATTCCAGTCTTCCTGCGATCATTTTGCACATCTTCAAACTCTAATATTAAATTACTTTTATCAAATTACACATGTGTGATAAATGATTATAAAATTATCTCAATTACATTAGCAACCTCACGCAATGTAGATCATCGTCTTACGTTACTTAGTTAAATATATATCATACTTTGTATTGTTTGCTAAATTCTTTTTTTTGTAAATACTTTAGGAACCTAACGCTGATATATAAAATTTGTCACTTGTTGTTATAATATTAATAATGTTTATTTATAGAAAACAAAGAACATTTCAATAAATTCAAGTGCAAAGAATTTTGAGGTACGGTCATCGGCCGTTCACTTGGAGTTGGAATTCTTACATGCATTAACATTTCCATGCAAATAATTTCCATATTATTCACTTGCTACATCCTTAATTTGTCATGAGGACTAAATTATTGTATTTCGGTTTTATCCTATTGAACGTTTTAATATACAATTAAATTATTTACAATAATTTAATAAAACCGTGATTAATATAATAATTAATAAAATTTAATAATATATTGTGACCTACATGCAATAAACACAACACTTATATGAAAATTAAAAATGAATAAAATTTAAATTACAACCAAATTAACATTGAGAAAATAAAATTAAACAAAATATATTTATACATAACGCATTACGTATATTTATTTATCAAAATGTATTTTATTTTGATTTTAATCTTTTTTTCCCTCTCTCTCTCATCCTAATCTTTATTTTTACATTTTATTTTTTTTGGTTTTATTAACAAACTTAATTACAATTCTACCAATAATCTTGGCCCAGAGATAATCATGTTACGATATAGTAAGGCTAATTTTAAATAATTGGCTAATGATTGCCAAGAGGTGCTAGCATTCAAAACACTTGCTAGCCTATTTAAGCATTTTTGGCCTAAACAAAGTTTTTTATGTCTTAGACTGTACTCTACTACTCCCATGAAGTGAAAGAGATCCTCCCTAACATTTCTGCTGCAGTTGACTCAGTTATAATCCTTATTTATGATCCACACACTTTTTGTTGTATAAATTATGTTCATTTCCTTGAAAAAAAAAAAATAAATAAATAAAAAACACAAAGAAATAAATGCCCTTATTTTTGATGGCCCTTATTTTTAACTGGTATTTTCGAAAGATGTTATTAAAAAATTGGTTCAGAATTGCAACTAATGTGAAAATATTATTTTAGTTTATAAAATATTAATGTATTTTCTGCCATATGAAACATTTATTTTCGTTTTCTTAAAATAAAAATAAGTTAACTATCACTTATATTTTACTTTTAATTTTAAAATACTTTAGTCTTTAAGTATTTGAGTTATAACTCAGTTGATTTCACAAAAATCATCTACGAAAACAGTTTTCATGAGATCATTAGGGTGTTTGATTAATTCAATGTCATACAATGCAAAATTCTTTGCCAATAACCCAGATTGAATTAAATTTAGCATTCTCAGAAATTAATTTAGTTGGTAAGCTATACATCGGAAATTCCAACCCGAGTATACCAACTGCTAAACTGCAGACCGTCTCTAAGCAAAAAAAAAATTCCCAGCCGTTGTCCAGTGTTTCCTAACTCAACTTCTTCCTTGCATCACATATTTCTTGTAAATTCGCTCAAACGCCGTTTCTAGTTCCTACATACTTAAAGCTCTCAATTTTTATCTCTTTCTCCACCCAATAGAAGACCTATATAATTAAATGATTTTTTTTATTACTTCTTTTTAGGTTTGTGTAGACCCGACATCAGTAATGTATTTCGAAGAGTAAAACCTTGAGACTGTATCTTGTGTAAGCCTCTTTTTGGTACATTTCCAAAAAAAATATCCATTCCATTCTATTTTTTTTATTTTAAAAAGAAAAAAAAAAAAAACCCGTAATATGTCGGACAGGAAAGAAGAAATTAGTTCGACATTGAGACTCGAGATTGATTCACTTTTGATGATTTCTAATTCACTTAACACTTTTCCTTTACAACTTCACTTTAAAAATATAATCGTTCGAAAACCTTTTTAATACATTTTCTATTTGGTCGCCTCCATTCTAAGCTTACCAAAGATAACAGTAGCATGTCATCGTTCTTAAGAACAAACAATTTTTTATATCTCCGATATCCACATCCGCACATTAAATATTGCTTAATCGATCATTTTATTCGTGTAAGAAAAAGAAAAAATAATTTTGATAAATTTAAATATTGTCTGCCAATTAGTGTGGCATATATGCTTATAAGGTAACAAAAACTATGAGATAGTTCTGAACCAGGAACATTTTTTATGCCTCCGATTTAAAGAAAAGTCCTGGATTAATAAACATTTTTAGCCTCGTGGCTGACAATCGGTCTATCCATAATTTTTGCGAACCATCATATCTTAGAAACTACTTGTCTAATTTTTGAGCTGAGCGAAGCGAATAAGCTTTTATACTACACTTTGCATTTGGTTGGACACATACTCCTCCTGAACGCCTGAACGACTGAACCGATCCGCAAAAAATTCGGCACGGTCATAGTGACCGACCACAGGAACGTATAAATCTGAAATGGTCCGAATTGGTTCACAGGGGTACGGGGTACAAAAGTTAAAATAGGATATGCCCTTCATGATGCATGTCGTTTGAAAACTTTTTAAGAGTATAGCTATGTTTTATGTTCACTTTTGTGATATTTTTATTTAAGAGGGGGGTAAAATAGAAAAACAGGAAAAAATGCTTTTTAATTAAAAATTAGAATATTACTATTTTTTACCGCGTTCAGTTGTTTATAAATAAAAATGCTTACTGTTTAAGATTGAAATGCATGCTCAGCTCGATATTACAAACGCAGACAACTGCATTGCACACCTAGTTAAATTTTGGTGGAGGGTCGCAATTTCCACATTGTTGGGCCCCCTTTATGTTTCGGCACAGTCATTGTGACCAACACACCAGGAAGGTATAAACCTGAAATGGTCCAAATTGGTATACAGTAAACCTTTTGGTATACAGTACCTTATTAGTTTCTATTCCATGTGCTATGAAATATTTTTTCTTTTATCGACACTTAATCTTTAAAAATTCTCATTTGATTGGTTTAAGAAATTTAGATGTTTTGTCTAATGTAGGTAGATAGTCCTTAGATGATCCCATATAAATTTTAACAGCCTGCGGATTTTAAAAGCATGTAGATTAATCCTTCCTTTTAAATAAGATGTAAAAGCAAAGCATCATTAAAGTACATGATAGGATTGAAAAAAGCTTTGTGCCACTCTAATTTGTTTAGATGTTTGAAAAAGCTTAAAATAAATAATTTAATCGATAAAATCAACAAGTACTTACTGTATATTATAAGTTGCACTACGAACATAATCAGAAATCTTTGATTTATTCCTTTCAAATATGAAATAAGTCAAAATTAGAATAATAAACATTATACTTTAAAAAAAGTCTTATTTCAAAAACTTCTTAGCCGACGTGACTTTTCAGAATAATTCAAACATTTGCCTTCAGCTAGAAAAGATACTGCTCTACTTATGAACAAATTTATTTACATAATAATGAATGATCTCTTTTCAGAAGGGAAAAAGAGGAAGTTAAAAAATAAAATAAAGCGAAATCAATATTTTACTTACTAGAATTTCATTTGAGCTTATGAAATATTTACAAACGGTAAGTAGCATTTTATTAGTAAGCTTTAAAAAAATCAGCTGCTAAGAGCCTTCGGCTAATATAGAATGAATTATTTTTGTCTTGTATATTTTTTAATATGATTAACCTGCACACTCATATATATATATATATATA
>KZ651766.1:323702-348416 GCA_001010745.2 Gerris buenoi
TATAATATATACACATAAGTATAATATCCTTTGGCCATACAAAACTTAAAAGCGTTCCGGTTGAACTACGAACTATTAGTGTAATCAGATAAGTGTAATATATCACATGTATTTACTTATACTTACATTATTATTGCTCTTATAGATCCCTTCATATTACAATAATATTTTATTAATATATATACTTCTCTGTGAAATATGTGTTTCTTATAGCTTAAAATTATTGCAATTTTGTGTTGAAATATTTATTATACTACATTAACCACTTAAGACTGCTTAGCGGGTATTTAATGAATCAAAAAAATGTACTTGTCATTGCAGTTTTATGGAAGGGACTTTGTTATTGATCTTGAAAAGTTTGTTTTAGCAGTGGACTATAGATAATAAAATGTAATGGAAGACACCAATAAGGTGTCAATCACTTCTGGTTAGATAAGGCAGCAATTGACACATTAAAGCTACTTATAGATGCCCTGGAGTGAGGTGAAGTATAGCTAAGTTAAGAACTAAAAGATTAGTCTAAATGCTTTTTATAAAATAAATATACAAAATAAAATTGACCAACAGAAATAGAAGATTATAGCTCTAACCATCTCTCACCACTTTCACCATCATATGATAATAAGGAAGCTATAAGCTACAGTAATAATTTAGTAATTTTAACTTGCTCATATGTAGTATTTTTGAAGAGAATGTATTGCTGCATGTTGTGAAAATTCGATTTTGAGGTTTTAGTCTGAAATAAAATAAAATGTGTATTTTTACTGTTCCAAACCTTCTCCGAAGGTAGGTATATCAGAAAAGTATTGATTTAACCCAAAATTTCGAAACCAAAATTTAACGGAAATATCCGTTTTGGGTGTTTTTATAACGATTTGAATAGTTTTAAGCTGTCTGTCTGTCTGTGTGACGCATAACGTCTACTACAGTATTTAAGCTAGACAGTTGATACCTGGTAAAAAATTGTGCGTAGTTGAGTGTACGGTAGTTGTGCTGCCCAGAAAATCATCATTATCCGCCATCTTGAACCCAGTTTGACGAGTCATCAAAAATTTAATAAACTTGTAAAAAATCGAAAATGGTCCGATCGGGTTGAAATTTGGCACGAATGTACTTCTCTATATGACAAACAAACACACCAAATTTAATTTTGATATTGGCCGGCATTTTGAAGTTATCGATTTTTGAAACTGTCACGGTTAATAATACCAAAAGTATAAATTCGTTTTTGACTTATTGCATATCGTTGGAACCGGTAAAAAATAAGGAAAAAGATAAAAAAAACTCGATGAAATTCCATTAATTAATTTTAGTTATAAGTGAACATAATTATTAATTAGTGCGATACTTATGTTTGCTTACATCTGTCAAAATACCGCCAAAATTCAAAACGAACTGATTTTTGTGGAATATTTTCTTCTAATAATATTACCTATTTCACTTTGACTTGAACTCAGTTTAAATTTTCGGTACTCTTTTACTTTGTTACCCACCTTAAATTAAATGAGGTCGAATATGGCAAGATTTTACTTTGTTTACATTATTGTGTTTGACATTTTTTTTTAAAATTAATTGACAATCTTGAATGGGGAATGTTCAAATATTTCCTCGTGACAAAGGAACATCACACTTCTGTAAATAAAAATGACAATATCCATTAGTCTAACTATCTAGTAAGGCAAAGTAACCTTTAATCCAATAAATTTTGAACAAAAGAATAGTTCACATGGATTTTAATAATAAATAAAAAATAAATAAATAAATGGTGGGTAACAAAGTAAAAGAGTGCCAAATTTTCTTTTTAGTATTCTAATATATTTATTTAATCCAAAGAATAAGTTCAGAAGGTTATCCAAAAGATATAGAAATATTTATATTGATATGACAGTGAATATGAAATATTGAATTATAAAAAGACCTCAAGAAGTTTTGATATCTTATGCATTATGTTTTATCAGTGGTTGCCCTCGTTTATAGATGTGAAACGCCTTATTCAGATAGACAGACTCCCCTCTTCATCTTTGATCCACTGTTTGATTGACTGTAAGGATTCCAAGACCTTCTTAGGATCCTGTCCTAGCTTGCCAATGTGTTATTGATCCTTCCAAGGCGAAATCCAGACACTTATTATTTTTTCGTTTTGTTGTTCCAAACGAACTGATTGCTATATCGGGGACAATCTCTTTTTTATCTTCTTCTCTCCTTCTCTACTAATTGGATATGGGCTACACGGGGTAAATGAAAATGATTATCGTTATTTAGCACCTTTTTATAATTGTTATTACACTCTGTGTTTCTACCTTTTGAGTAAAAGTTGTTAGTTTTTTTTTTTAAATTGGTACATGTTGAAAAAAAATATATATAAATAGAAAAAAAGGACTGACTGGTACATTTCTTTTAATGAATATTAATTGTGACCATTTAAATTAAACTGGTGTTTTAAATTTAGGATTTTAAGGCCTTAACTATGTTGTTAAGGATTTGGTTTTTTTACCAAACAAAAAAGAAAATTAGTGATTACTATTACTACTTATTATAAAGGCGTACTTGTGAAACATGTCTCACTTCTCAACGATTCGGAACAGATCTGTCCTGTAGTCCTTTTGGACTTTGGTTCCTAGTATTCGCTATCAGTTTTCTGTTTGAAATACGAAAATAAATTTTATATAAAGGCTCTATCTGTCTGTCTGTCCGTTGGCTAATTTAAATAAATAAACTACTATAGCTACGTATAGAAACATGAAATTTTGCACACAGGTACATCTCAGCATATGTAACAACTCTACGTTTTTTTGAGTTTTCACACTCAATATTTCCAATATGGCGGGCGACTAAAAAATGTTTTTAGTCAGCAGGACATGTTATACATCAATTTAATGGTCCTGAAGTGTAGAAAAAGAATACGCAACTATTAAAATTTACATTTAATAATTTTTAACTTAGAAACGAAGATTATCTTAAATTAAACCACGAATATGTGTTATTTATGTATGTATTAATTATATTTACGTTTTTATATTACCACAAAATATCGGGTTAGTACAACCAATTTGTTTAGCTAATTCACATTATAAAGAGCTGTTGAAGATAAAAATGAATAGTTTTTTGTTATTGGTATTCTTTCATTCACGCTATTGACTCCATGGCCAAAACAAACTTTTGATTGAAAACTAAGTATAGGACTACATTGAGTTTGATTTCGCGGCAACAAAAGCAATTATTATTATAATGCACAAGGTTCTGTCCGTTCTCTTCAGGTATAGTAACTCATATATTGTGATCTAGATACTGTTCTTTAGCCAATTACGCGTTTCAATCTTTCAAAGCACTTATATCAAACAAGTTTGAGCCTTTCTTCAAAGTTTACTAGTCTCTATCTCGTTTAATATATTTTTTTTAAATGACATTTTAGAAAAGAAAAGATAAACGAGGTCGTTAATTTAATAATCTCTTGTGTCAACGAATTAATGAACAATAAATGATAAAAGTTGAGATTAAAAAAGAAGTCTTTTCAATTGCCACTGTCTTTTTATATAATAATCTTAGAGATTTTGATTTTAAAAATGACTCTTTCATATAATGCATATATATGACCTTTTATAATGTATTTTTTTTGATAAGTCTATGTGTATATGGTATGGATACTAAGGTGATCAATTTAATTGCTTTTTATAATCTTAGAGATTTTCGTTTTATAATTTTATTTTATTTTGAAATTCGTTATGTGTTAATGCTGTGATATAATTTGATATTGACAAATATAATTGCACGAGCTTTTATACCGATGGTCACTCAGTGGATCAAGAATTCTCCAATTTTTAGGACATCCATGATTTTTTTCCATTTACTTTTAATGATGATTCTTGACATTTTTAATAAAATATTAATTTCTAGATGCCCCACTGGAAATATGATAAATACGAGTACATATACAATAATTACATACGTACAAATTCTGTGGCCCCTATTAAAGGTGCACATAAAAGAGAAATATGATAAGGTAAATTATCATAGACCAGGTAGATTATTCAGTCCTGAGAAAAGTCCCACTGTTCTGTCCAAAACGAGAAACTTCACCAAGGTGAATAAATTAAAAAGTGTGTTGGTAGGAAGTAGGTAGACAGAGAAATAAAATAAATTTTTAGTTAGTTGGACAATGTCCAAAAAAAAAAAATTTAATAATGAAACAAAGAAATTTAGTCTTGAGATTGTGATATAAATCATAAAGTGGCAAGTCCACAGAGATATGGCCAGTATCCACTGTTGACTTGACCCAAAACAGAAAAAAAAATTAATAAAGTAAACGATTGGACTAACCCAGTCCCTAACAGACCTAACTCCACGTTACAGCAGGACGGCTATCCCTACCTCCGGCCCAGCAGTTTACGAAGGAGTTAGTCCAAATAAAAAAATTAAATAAATAATAATATAAATAAATAAAAAAACGGATTACTTCCAGTTTAGAGGGCACTCCCCTACACTGACTTACTCCCGAGGTACAATGTATCGGCTGGCCTAACTGCCCGTACATACACAGGGTCACGGTGAGTGATTCCTCTAAACAAAAAAAGAAAAATATTAGAACATAAATAAAAAAAAAAAGAAAGAAATTAAGTAGGGTTCTCACTGGCTAAGGTCTCTGCCACCACAGAGAACCAAATGAGAGTACACGGTGGATAAAACCCAAAGGCAGTTAAGATAAAAAAAAAAAAAAAAGTAGTTGTAGCTACTTAGTTAAGTTGGGCCCACAGTGGCTAGATTTCCTGTTGCCTCAGGGCCACCGGGGAGGTTAAACGGCAAATACAACCCAAAGGGCAAAAAACTAAATTATAAATTAAATACTAAAATTAAAATCTTCTAAAATACTTCCGAGGAAGTAGGTTAAAACCTGTCCAGACTTCCAAGTGAATGTCTGGGACAGATTACAGGTAATTAAAGAGTATTTAAATAGCCTAGTCTGACTCTAGGAAGTACTCAAGTTACATGTCAGAATAAAAGGTATCAAGTACCCAAGGTAATTATAAATCGGTAATTATAGGTAATTAAAAATTTTAACGGAATGGCTAAGAAGGTACGGGACAGAAAGGAAAATAAAAAAACAAGTTAAATTTACGTTAATTGAAAGGAAACATATTCTAGATAAAGCGGAAATAAAGTGTGCAACTTTACCTCAGAATGCCCCCATCTCGCGTTCTACGAGTGCGGGGTATGATTCATCACTGGGAAGTGGCACAGGTCAGGTTATACTAAATTTCATAAGAAAAAGAAAGGAACGGTATTTAGATATTCAAATGATACGATAGATGAGCTTCATGGATGAGAAGAGACGATAAACTGTTACAGATGAGTCGAGTCCTAATGGGGTCCAAAGGTGACTCGTGTAGATTTCAGCGCAGGATCTGACTAAGACTCGTGCCCCATACTTGAAACTGGAAGCGAAAAAGTCTATCAGACACACTTCAAAAAGTTAGCACAAAAATCAAACTTTAAACTGTACGTTACTCACCGGTACGGTACGATAAGAAATCTCGCAGAGGAATTACATTAGAGAGTTCAACAGGCAGGTTACGGTAACCAGCACTTCATCAAATTACTAGGAAATCAACCTGTAATAGATAAATCAGTTGTAAAGCTGATACGCAGAACTAAACGCTACTAATTTCCTTACAGGAATTGAAGAGAAAAGAGAAAAATCAACTTACAATTCAGATATTCCAGCGAAGACTTACAGGTCCAAGATCAACAGGTAGTCATTACAAAAAAAAATTCATCAAAAATCATCCGCCACAGGATTTAACTATTACTAACGAAAACTACCGCCATCGGTAGAGCAGATTCCGGAGAATCAGAAAAAAACGGAACGGTAAAAAGACACCGACATTTTCCCAAGAAAACTTAGGGAAAATTCGGAGAGAGAGACGTTACAAACGGAAGGTCAAAAAAGAATAGCCGCTAACCGGCCAAAAGCGTCTTGAACGGGGCTTCCAAGCAGTGTTGCTAATAACAAAAGATAAACTAAAATACTGGTCGAAACTGAAAAGAATGAAACAGGCCTAGAAAATTAAAGAAAAAGAAAATAAGAATTTAGATGTATAAATGAATTTTCTAGCTAGAATAAAACCGAAGATATGAGGAAAAGAAAATAAAATAAATATGATTCTGTGATAAAGAAGGATAGATATGACTCTGAATACGGGAAGGTAGTTCATCGGAGAATCCGCTAGATCGCAGTAGGTACTCGGCACTGAAAACGGAAACCAGTCACACGACAGATGGCGTTCCTGACACAAGTCTTTCTTAAGCGCTATAACCTTTTAAAGAAAAACCTACCAGGGTACAATTCATGCATGCACTTATAAGCCCAGCGTTATTGTAACATGCCACTCAAAGTTTTAACCATTTTTATATTCATACATGTTTTCACGCAATATCATACACGTTCACACAAATTTGTTACGATATCATGACGTTGTCATAATATGGTTTTTTATTTTAAATCATTAATAGCGATGATCAATATCAACCACGCTTCCTCTGAGTTTAAACAGTAAAGTTTTAAGGCCCCCATACACGGTCAAACTAGTTTGTCAAGCAAGTTTGATCAAAAGTTTGTCAAGTAAGTTTGATGCCCAGAGTACACCACATCAAGCCATCCAACTCACAAATTTCACACACATTCGGTCAAACTTACTTGTCAAGCTGGCTTGAAAAGCCAAGTTTGTCAAGTAAGTTTGATGTCCAGAGTACACCACATCAAGGCATCCAACTCACAAATTTCACCCACACACGGTCAAACTTACTTGTCAAGCTTGACAAGCCAAGTAAAAAATAAATAGTATATTATGTTACTAGGCTGCGAAGTGAGTAAATATAATCGTACTAAGAAGCATTTCTACAAAGATTGCAGCGCCAAAAACAGTATTTTTGATAACTAGTAGGGCTCGTAGGGCGTAAAAAAAAATGTTCAATACAGTTTAGGAGCAATGAAAAGATTTTTTAAGTCAACGTAATGAAAAATTGGATTTTAGCTACGATTTTTAGGCTCTAAAGTTACTATTTCGCAGCCTACCACGGAAAAAGTTTAATTTTAGTGTTGAGAAGTCTTTCTTTATTAAATTATTCCTTAACTATATTAAAATAACTTCTTTCATCCGATGAATAAAAAATAACTGGACTACCTTGAACTTTTTTTATTTTAATTTTTAAGTTTTACCAAATGAAGACAATATAATTGTCAATTATAATCATAATTAGAATGAATCCATATTTAATCATGCTAGGTTTCTTTCACGACAGGACACGAGTTTTTTTTTTCTTTTTTTATTGTCATAATATAAAAGTGAAAAGAGGTGAGGTGAATGAATGAAGATGAGAGATTCCTTATGGTGAAAGATGTTAAAGGCAAAGGTGAAGATCCTGAAAATGTTTTGCAACAAACTCCGAAGTAGGATTCTCCCCCAGGATGCTGCTGTTTGGAGAAGAAGGCTAAATAAGAGGGAAGCAACCTGAGTCTGCTTGGCGCCGGCGCCACAAACTCTAACCTTTACAAATCCGGATAATCTTTTTAATATCTCTTAAAACATTTGTAACCTTGACGTTTTCATTTAAAACTCTTGTTTTGTAAACCTGTATCATCCACGCCTTGCTTCTCTTGACTCTTTGACCTCACCATAACTTGGCATTCAAAACATTTAGCGGAATTTCTTTAGTTGATCTTGACTTTTTCCATATTCTTTTCCTTTATTTTTAAGACAATGAACTTGACCGTTTAACATAAACATTTCACGATTTATTTCAAACCTGTAAATGTAAAACTGTATCATCCACGCCTTGCTTCTCTCGACTCTTCGACCTCACTACAACTTGGCATTCAAAACATTTAGCGGAATTTCTTTAGTTGATCTTAACTTTTTCCATCTTCTTTTCTTTTATTTTTAAGACAGTGAACTTGACTGTATAACATTATCAGTTTACGATTTATATCAAACATTCTATTAAATCTATATTTTTGTATTTATTTGTATTATTATAGCCTTCACTCCACACACAAATGAACAAATCTGAGTTCGATTCCTAAATATATTGGACTATGTGTCTACTCTTATAAACAGATGTTGTTTAATAGATCGTTTTTATCTGTGATAGTCTCCTTCTTTTAATACAAATAAAAAAAATTGTGTACCGCGAAATTTGGCAAGTGCTTCTGAATATTTTAGACATTTTAACTCTAAAATGTTTCAGTCTATGTTTAGATCATTATTATAATTGAACGATCTATCTAAGCTGAGAAGTAAACCACCTTGTATAGATCACCTGATTATGCTTAATATTTTTCTAATCGAACTAACTAACGAATATAAAAACTTACTTAGTTATCAAGATTAATGATCTTTATTTAGAAATAACAGAGTAAGATCTGAACTGATAATAATTGAATAAATTTATCTTACTCGGTTAATCTAGCAGGGCTTTCAACTTCAGATAATGTAAACCTCTATGAAGGTTTTTGGATTAGTTAACCCATATTGCTGTCAGATTTCTAATTCGAGATATACCGTTCTTTCTTCTAAGCCTATTTATAGATCGTTAAAGTGTCTTTATTAAGGTATAATGTACAATTCTAGAAAGAACTAATGTCTATTTAGATTTCATTGTGTCTACACTATTATTAGATATCGAAAAAGCAAAAGTGTTACAAAACATAATCTCTTAAATACGATGTGATCTTCGAAACAACATAAGTTCCTCAAATGGAGAAAAGAATTGTTTTAAGTTACGGTAGAATTCCATAACCTTATAAGGTGAGTTCAGTGCAGCACCTCGGCGTACAACAGAATGTCTCAGCGCTTAAGCGCATTTTAACAAATGTTGTTACAACTTGAACCCATTTACAATATAGATTATGTATAAAATGAGTTCAACTTTTAGTCGTAAAGTTGTTGATCTATTACTATATTTTTTTTTAGTTTAAAGTTGACCCTACTTAAAATTCATTTAAGATGTCCTTCAAGTTCAACTTTGAACTGTTCTAACAGCTTTTATTTCTTCTGTTAAAATCATTGAGGCGTGACCTGTCAGAAAAACCTGCTCCTGAAACAAAAAAATCATTAAAAAAAAATCATAGATACTAAAAGGTGGTTTTAAAGATGTATAAGTTATATTTTGGAATTATTAGTTCGGCTCTTTCAAAATAAATAAAAAAACAAGAACGGAGATCTATTTAGGGAATTGGCTGTCTTTATATATAATAAAAAGGGAGTGCCCTGCCTGTTAATTTCACAATAGTAGCATAAAATAGTCTAGTTAGGTTTGTTTATGGTCTTAAGGTCCTATGACTCCTTTCTCTTCAGCTGACTTCTGACTCCCTGAAGCTCACTTTTAATACGCTCAGTAATCTTTTATACCATTTGAGGGTTTTCAATTTTTATTGTGTACGTAATTATTGTTTTCTACCTTATTTGGTTGATTTTTAATTAAGTAAAGCCTTTTCATCAAGTTTGAAGTTAATTACTAAAAATTATCTTAATTAATTTAATCATTATGTCGTAAAAAAATTAATGTTCTGAGTCCTATATATACAGTTAACATAGCAGGTGTATTTTTATGTAACAGGTATATTTGTTTTATTTTAAGGCAGGGTCTTAATGCTTTACTGCTCATATCACCGAAATAAGATTGCGCGATTTATACTTAATTCATTCTACTACTATTAATAGCATATAAGTAGAATACTATTAATACCATTGTTGCAGCGTGAAATTAATACTATATGTTTTAGTACTTGAAATAGATCAGCGTAGCCGAATAATTATATGCTCTTAAATTTTAAAGGAATTTAGCAGTTATTGAAACAATTTTGAATAATAAAATACGGCATAGTGTCATACTCAATAAGATAACGCATTAAAACGCATGTAAAAGTTTATTTTATTTGTTGAACTATTTAAAAGTTATGAAGGTGTGACAGAGAGAGATAATAAGGGTCTAAGTAGCAGACTACAAATTCTAAATAATTTATAAATGGTTAACACAAAAATACAGTGATAGATGATGTGTTAAATTTATAGTTCAGTTTGTAGCTGAAAATTTGTTGGTTTAAATGTGGTATCGGGACGCAACAATCTGAAGACGGCTTGAGACAGCCAAAAAGCTTATACAACTCTAGATAGTGGATCCGGGGTTGACGTGTCGATGTAATAGCCATAATATTGTCTTTGCAACCTTGCAATACTGTCTTGAATTGGATAAGTTTAAGACACCATGCTGCTGTGTGAACGCACAGAAACTTGGGTCAACTTAGAGACAACTTTCTGCGTGACATGAAAACAAAGAGCTGCTGGGGACCCTTCATGCAGAAGCAGAAGAAATATAAAATATAAAGCCACAACAAATTTTGGATTCAGGATACAAAGGTTACGTCGAGAAATTGTTAGAATATACTTTAAGAGAACCATAATCAAAGAGGATGAGAGAAAATGGAATTATACTAAGCACCTTTGCATTCGCTCTAACCAGCTACAGAGCAACAATTCTATTCTTTAAGATACCCTTGAAAAATTACCAATAAATTGCAAGTAAGTCAAAATACAAGAGACCATTATGGCAACTAGATTTAGAATTATCTTAAAACAACATCTCGTTAATAAACTGGTTCTTATTATAGGTAAACCGTAATTAGTCCGTATGACTAAATTACCTGACTTATTAAATCGTTTAAAAAATGAAATATCGTATAAATATATGACAAGAAAGAAAAGTCTTTTATGAAGACATGCTATATTACTTAGCTTAAAATAGTCGTCAAGGAACAACCTTGACTTAAAGGAAATACCATCAATGAATTGAAGTAAACGTTGTTAAATATCAGTTCTTTCTACGTGATTGGAATCACTTTTCAAAATTAATTAACTTTTAATAGATCTATTTTGTTCTACATCGATTTTTTATAGGTTTTGCTTGTTTTAAAAAAAAGTAGGAAGCTTTAATTTTGCATTTAAGGAATTAAAACCACGTTCGCCTAATGCAGCTTTCACACTGCGTGCGAGTCCAAAGCTAGGCTTGAGAGATGTGAGACCGACTAGATTAGATGAAATCGGACCAGTATTTCAAGCTCTACATAATTTGCACAGACTACAAAAATGACAAGGCACTTTATTACAAACCATTTTTGGATTCAGAGGACCTCTAAACGTGTAAATCCTTCAAAATCGAATTTTTACGCCAACGCAATTATAAATTCTCTCTCTATGTATATGAGAAAGCAAAGAAAAACCTCAGGTATTACGAAACCTCGGATAATCGAGTCTCTACTGTAATAATAATTCTTAGGCTTATCCGTTGTTACGAATCGATAAAACTATGATGTTGTCACATACAATGAATCAAAATAATTAAATCAAGATGTATATTGGACTCTTATATTTTCGCTTTGACGTCCTTTCTTTCCAATGTAATAGTACTGTTATAGTTAAGTCTTAGTAGGGTATGTAAGTTGAGGCTTGGCATTGTTCCACTGCAGCTATACGATGTGCAATACATCGTTATCAAACCTGCACAAATGAAGGCGGAAGATATCTGTAAGCAATTGGTCTGTAGAAAGGAGATTCACTAAAGATTAGAGCTCAAACTTTAGTTTTGCAAGTTTATCAAACGAACCAAATAAATAAAAACAAACTTTCTACAAAGTCCACCTTATTTAAATAACCTGTAATAAATTTAGATGCATCTAAAATCTAAAAAAAACTATATGATGCAATTAACTGTAAGTTATCTATGTAATGCAACTTGTTTTGTGCATTTTAACATTCATCGGGGTTGACTCAAGTGCTATTATTTTATCTCTATTGTTGTATAGATTGATCTAATTGTGTTGTGTGTTGGAGACAGTTATAAGGTGTCTGAGACAGTCATAAGGTGACTAAGAGACAGTCTGTTCTGTGTCTCAGACTCATACCTGTTCTTTATCTTGATATGGTTAACAAAGCGCCCACGGATCAAAGTTTTTCTATCTTATCCTTACAGACGTATGTTTAGCTAACTCTAAGGACCAACCTAACCAAATGAAGTAACTGATCTCTTTGTATACAAAACAAATAAATAAAGAAGTTAAGTAACACACTGACTAAAAATTAAGTTTATTGAAATTAATAGAAACGTATTTACTCGAGTTAGGTCTCTCAAACTTTTAATTTATATTACATTAAAATGGAGCGTATCTGGTTCTTATATGAAAAGAAACGAAAAAAATTGGTAAATATTTAAATATTTGTCTGTATATTGATCAGAACTGCAAAATGTATATATGTTTTTATTGTATTCTTTTTCTCCCTATAAATAATTCCTCTTCAGTTCTCTACCATGAGACTCACTGTTCATTATTTACCTGTTTAATCGACCCAAAGAGTTCATTTTTTTTAAATATATATATATATATATATGTAAAGTNTAAAAAAATAAATAAATAAAGTCAGGGAATAATAATAGTAATAAAATAATCCACAGGACAAAAAAGGGTTTAGAACTGACTTCCATAGGAAGCAATTCATATTATTTATATTTAGCAGTTCAAAAGACCCACAGAGCTCAATTTTTTCTAATCAAGTTCTTTATGGGAATAGTTTACAAACTTAGGGTAATACTAATAGTAATAACCCATAGGACAACAGACGATTTAGAACTGACTTCCATAGGGCGCAAGGTATATTATTTTTTCATATTTTTAGGGTTTTGTAGATACTTCTCAAAACCCTTATGCCGAGGGTGATGTGTCCGTTCGTCCGTCGCTCTTTGGTTCATAGGGCCCGAACTGTTCAAGCGAAAGTGCTAAAATTTAAAATACTGGTGCAACTTTTTGACCCAACCACAGGAAAAATATACACAAGTTCATAACTAGATTTGAACTTGCGCACTTCGAAAAAATGTGGTAAACTCAAAAATTATATTTATTTTTAATTTTTGAGTGGGGTATCAAATGAAAGCTGCTGAAGAGTAGGACACAAATATATGTGTACTTTTTTTTTAAATTTTTCACTCATTATAGGGGCCAAAAATCAAAATATACCCAAAACAAATCCCCCCCCCCAACTACTATAGATCGGCAGGTGCTAAAATTTCGAAATAATTCAATGCTACTACCTTACAGTGGGGCGATGCTATTTCCGGGAGTTCATTCCCAGGTTTTTAGAATTACCAATTTTGTGCGCGAAATTTGGAGTGCGCCCAAAGTTTTATTTTTTTAAAAATTTTGAGTTGGGTATTAAATGAAAGCTGCTGAAGAGTAGAATACAAATATATATTTACTTATTTAAATTTTTCATTCTTCTTTGGTTTTATAAGTCAAAATATACCCCCAAAAAAATCCCCACCCCCTAACTTTATATAATGGCTGGTCCTAAAATTTCGAAATGATTCATGGTTATACCGTATGGTTGGGCGATGAAAATTTCCCGAAAAATTTAATTTATCTGTTCATTATTACCGATAAAAAACATAGTGACCCCCCGGGGAAGTGAACCCGGGACTCTTGGGATCGTAGAAAAAAATCATAATTACGTAACGGAAATGCTTTATCATCTACAAAACCCTAAAAAGTACTTGGACGCAAGTACTTTCCCTGTGGTTTTTTAAATCAAGTACTTTATTGGAATAGTTTACAAAATTATTGGCATTCGTAAGCATTCGAAAGCCGCAGAAAACTCAAAATGGTTGTTTTATCTCGGGTCCTTGCGTGAATTCAACCTAGAACTTTACTTTGTTGATTTGAGAAAAACGCAGAAAACTATAAATGGTAGTTTTTGTCTCGGGTCCATGTAGACGTGACATTTTAAAATCACATAATGGCATTTATAAATTTTACTTTTTATAGCGTGAATTTTACATTATTATGTAAATAATAAGTATAGATATATCTAAGGTCCTTTGTAACCCAATGCTGCGAGTATCATTTAAGCTTTGAAAACTGGAGATTACAAGAACCTAGATTTTACTTAATTAAAATTAGAGCTTTTAATGAAATAAAAGCTCAGCGATCTCTCAAGACATAACGATGATGGCCAATAACAAGTGGAAACTTAAGGAAAGAATCCTTGCTATGAGTTAAAAAGGCAAATGTACAAAAGAATAGCAACACAATCAATTTAGTTTAAAAATTCAATACAAATGTAAAAAATTTAAATCTATCTAACATAAGATAACAAATAATCCACTACTTATACAATGTAATTTATTACCTACATTAAAATCTAATAATTGCATCATAATAGAGGTGTAGTTCAATAAATAGATAGTTGTAGCAATAAATGATGTAACAGTACAAACTATCATTACCAACAAACAAAATTCAATATATCATTTTAAATCTTATATTATTGTAATTGAAGAAAAAAGGAAACATCAAATGATTTTATGATAAAAAATAGACAATATTTTAAACATTCAGCAAACTTTATTATTGAAATATACATTAATCAAGCCCTGTAAATAATGCAACTGACTTGAAAAACAATGATTAATTTTACATTGTTTGAAAAAATGAATGAATTATTAAAAAATAAATGACGTAAACTTATTGTGGTGTATCACAGCTTATTTATCTAGTAATACAAATGACACAATCGAGAATAAGAACTATTTAATTTAGAATTCAATATTTTTAAGAATCAAATCAAATGATCAAATTGAGAATTGTCAAAAACTTGTGTTTATTGTAGAAAAAAAAACACGATAGAGAAACATTGTCAGGTTTAATTTATTTTTTTTATTAACAATGATCTATTTCATAACAAAATCTTTGTAAAATTATTAAATTTGTCTACTACTATAATTAAATTTTGAAAAGATGAGCATTAATTTAATTTTATGTCATTAGAATAATTTATTTGGTTGAAAATGACCTTCACATATATTCTTTTTTAAAGTATTCTTTGTTAATCTCACACAATTCCTAATAAAAACATCGGTCAGAGACATCTCAGACAAACATTCTCATAAAGGAGGGAGTTCATAATTACTTAGCCCAGTGTTTTCTATTTATTAGTTTTCGAGTTATAGTGTGTTAATTTATTTATTATTGAACATTTTATCAAATCTTATCATAAAAATAACTTCTCCTCGGCGGAGAATCGAACCCTGCCTCTCTCCGTTCGTGTTTTTCTCAGGAAAAAGATTCAGGAAAAGATTAAAATTCTTATTTAAATGGGATTTCATTTTTAGATCATAATCAAAATTGTAGGAACCGTTTTCGGCTCAGACAGATTTTTTTAAAATACTACTTTCTTGGACTCAGGGGACCTCAAAACGTGTAAATCCATTAAAATCTCAAAATGGAAATTTAGTCATCACAATACATTCTCTTTATATGAGGAAGTGTCCCAACATCTTAAAAACACATTCGATCTCCATACCAATTTAAAATTATAAACAGTATTGTGTAATTGTCTTCAAACAAACTTTGATCAAAAAGTACAATTTTTTTGTACCGCATAAGATTTTTTTTTACATTTGTTATTACTTACATTAATTTACATACGTCAGTTTACAAGCAAAAGCGAAGTGTAAGCTTTTCTAAATAAATGTTTATATATAAAATATAAAAAATAATATATAGTATATACTTCGGTTTAAAATATTTATAATAACTTTAAACAGGTGCACTTAAAAGTGACCCTGTCACGCTGTAAACTTAATAATGAGACAATTTGTGACCCCGGTTATATAATTTCATAATGCAACCTTCATTTTTTGTAGTATTACATTAACAGTAAAAGGTGCTAGGAATTAGGAAAAATATGTTGGTACTTATGATAAATAAATAAACAGGTCAAGTGTGTGCTAGTCAGCACACAGCGAGGGTCCGTAGGCCACACTGCATACTGTATAGTTTAAGTAGTACCCCTATTGATGGTGTTTTTAAAATGCTAAAAAGCCTACTTAGAAATATTTTATGGGTCTGATATTCTCAAAACACATAAACAAACTTCTGATGATGTATTTTATTGCCACTAAACCGGACTGTAAACATATAAATACATTGAAAAGACCATAATTATTAAAAATAGTACATTACGCGTCGAGTGTGGAAAGTAGCATTTTGCATGCGAGTGTGGAGTTTGCACCCGAGCGATAGCGAGGGTAGTGAACCCTTATGTTTTTTTACCCTAAATTTTTTGAAAAATATTTTTTTTAAGTCGCTATATTTCTAATATGTGTGGGTAGATACAAAACATATACATGCCAAATTTCATATTCATCGGACGAAAGGTGTAGCCGTGAGAGCATTCGACGGACGAACAGACAGACACACGCGCGAAAATATAAGGGTCCTTGGCTTTTGCCTACGGACCCTAAAAAAAATATTTAAATTTTGAGCTTTCGCTCATTAAAAATGAGGATCATTGGTGATTAGGAAAATATAATTATTATATATAATGTTTAATTTTCTTATACAGGGTGTCCCAGCTAATATGGAACAGCGAAATATCTCCGGAACCTGATAGACAGAAAGACACGGTTTTCAGGGTTCAACAATGGTTATATATAAATGCTCTTCCAGAAAAAAAATTAAAAATTTTACTCTTAACAATGTTTTGCTACGATCATTAGTTTACTGTCTGGAGACCCCTGATGCTTCTAAAATTGAAACTTGAAGTCCATTTTACAGCCAAACTAATGGATTTAGGAAAACAAATTATTTTGAGTCATAGAATCCAAACTTAGTCTAAAAAATATGGCTTCCCATTCACTTTTTTTAATTATGGTAATTGCACACACTTTTGCTGAACACAGAAAATTTTCAAAGAATCAAAAAAGTATAATTGCGCAAAGATATTTTTATAAAAAATCACCTTCAAAATCTTAAAACTTAACCCCTTTGCAACTTAAATTATATTTAGATTAAATGTGATTAAGTGACATTGAGAACATAGTTTGAATTGAATAAATTTAAATAGCGGTATAAGATAGATATTATTTAAACTAATAATAAGCTCATAGTTTTGGCTCACCTTGACACGATGGATCAAGGTATAATGATCTTGATGAAGATAATTATCTAGTTTTTCCGGTGTAGATCTTGAAAGGATGCGAAGTTTGTGGTACTAATCGATCATCTATTCTCTATTCGTTGGAGTTACTACACCACACATATCTCCTAGTTTACTTATCTTAGTTTACTTGGAGGATGATTTATATTGTTCATTAAGCTCAAGCTGGTACAATATAAGAATATTGTACCAGCTTGAGCTTAAGGAACAATATAAATCATCCTCCAAGTAAACTAACTAATTTATTAATTTTATTCTACAAAGCAGCTTTAGCCTTCATAAGGCCATATCACCAGTGCTGGAATTTTGAAGAAGTAGAGTTACTAAATGAAATGTTCAATTATGAGCCTAGTCTACTTCATGTCATCTACTTCGTTAATCTCTGACATTAATTAGACATTAGACTAGACTCACTCTTGAACTTTTTATTACATAATGTAACTCAACTTCTTCCACATTCCAGCACTGATCCAAATGGCCTTATGAAGGCTGAAAGCTGCTTTGCAGAACAAAATAAACAAATTAGTCAGTTGTCAGTTTACGTGGAGAGACAATTAACATTATTCCTTAAGATGACCCAATAGATACTCCCATATATCTACAAGTTTGTGTTTAAGTGCTAGCTCCTGCTACTTTACTGTTTTTTTTTGTGTGTGTGTTTTTTTTTTCAGTTGCAACTAAGCCTGCTAACTAATAGTTTTGGTATTATCAACTGACCATTTACGCATTTTATAAAGAATGTGAGTAACAAATTTGATTTATGATCAACTCACGCAAGTCGATTTGACAATAAAGCAAATTATGTTATACATGTTACACTTAAAAAAAAAAACCGTCTGACAAACACAACTCTCATACCGAGTGATACTAAATTTAAATTCCATAATATTTAGGTAATTTATTTAACTATGTGTTTATTTAAAATATATGAAGTGTTATCAGGTGATCTATTTAAGTTTTATTTCCGGCGCAACTATTTGGTTTTCATGTGTCTGCACACACAAAACACAGACTATGCAGACAAGAGACAAATGACAGCCGTTTTTTTTTTTTTTTTTTTTTTTTAATAAAACAACTTATTTGGACTCAATATAACGTATAAATTAACATTTTAAATTTAATTATAATTTAAGTAATTTTCACTTATAATACAGCTACAACGTCGTCTATATCAGGGGTTCCCAAACTTTTTTGGTGGCGTACCACTAAATATGTCTTGACTTTTTAATGTACCACTGATGTTTATACAGAAGCGTAAAAAACATGTCAAAAACGCAGGGCTATTCATTGATAAAAAAATCGGTCCGAGATAACTCAGACAAACTTTCTCATATAAGAGTTTATAATTCCTTAGCCCACTGCTTTCCATTTAAAAGTTTTCATAAGTACATTTAATAATTATTGAACATTTTATCATAATGTATCATAAAAATGACTTCTCTTGGGCGGGGATTGAACCTGGGCTCTCTCTGTCTGCGTTTTAAGCTATTTTCTCAGGATCTAGATTTATCGTTAGATTCGTATTTAAATGGACTACATATTAAAATTATTTTTAATCAAAATCGTCAGAATTGTTTTCGAAAGATATTGTTTTTCAAGTTTTTTTAAGAGTTTTCGGGGGCTAGCGCCCCCAAATTTGGATCCTAATAATTTAAACCAGACCAGGGGACTATCATTATTGCTTCCGAGCTTACCACAGGTAACGAAATGTGGTTAGGGAGGTTAATGGGATAGATGTTCTTGAAAAAATTGGCTAAAACTAACAATGTCTATCTATCTATTTCGCCTCGGGTTATGATTTTTCTAAACATATATGCCAAATTTCATCAAAATCGGTCCAGTAGTTTAGGCTCGAGGTGTCTGCATAGACGATAGACAGACATTTTTTAGAAACCACTTTTTTGGACTCTTGGAACCTCAAAACGTGTAAATCCATCAAAATCGAATTTTAGCGCCATCACAATACTTTCTCTTTATATGAGAGAAAAAAGGGCAGGCATATTACATTATTTTTAATGCAATATAACTTTTTTAAATATAAGTTGTAGCAGACCAGGGGACTATCATCATTGCTTTCGAGCTTACCAAAGGTAACGAAAGCTATGTGATCTTTCTGAAGAACGAAAACAATGTGGTTAGGGAGGTTAATGGGATAGATGTTCTTGAAACAATTGGCTCAAACTAACAATGTCTGGTTTGATGGGGCTGAGTTTTAAACGCAAATCACCCTCAACGCAGGACTGTCTGTTTAAGGTATACTTGCTCTTAAGGTATATTAGGGATGAATTCACTCCAAACAACCGCAAATATTTATGTGACGCGTACCACTGGATATGATCCCGCGTACCACAAGTGGTACGCGTACCACAGTTTGGGAACCGCTGGTCTATAGTATTTAGTCTGTGCAGACATATAGAACCTACTTACTGGAACGATTTGTATCAAATTTAGTATGCAACTTCAGAAAAATCATTGACCCAAGTAAATTAGAAAATGTAGTACAAGCTTATACAGTTTTTTGTAAAAGAAATTACTGATTATTGTATTGCCACAGAAAATACTCAAGGTGTGTACCAGCTCTCTTGGTAGTTGAGAATTGGCTCAAATGTGGGTTAAAAAATTTGGAAACAAACAAACATAAAACAAGTTAAATAAAAGGTCGTTAAAAAATTATTTATATAAAAAATAAATGTATGTTTTAGTTCATTTGATTACGAACTTACAATAATGTGTTACATTCCTGAGGAAGTTTATTACGTGTTTAGATTTGAAATAATGTATAATAGTATTTTTTGAACATCTAGTTTCTAAGGAAATTGTGCTAATTGACAATGGTGATGTCGGGTTAGATTCCTCGATGGGAAGGAATAATTTTGGGGGTGAAATGTTTAATTTAATGAATCTATAAAGACTCGAAACATCTAATGATTGCTCGTTTTTTCGGAGGAAGTAATAAGTAATAAGTAATGATAAAGTGTAGGATCAGAATAAATGTTTCAAAATGTTCTTGAAATTATTGTTTTACATTTTTATCAATGGATTGTATCGATAATGAACGTAACAAAAAAATGGTCTTTTGATAGTTACCTATATGTGGATTTCTTGTGGTTAAGTAAACATCTGAAATAGATTGCACCTGTAGCGTTATTACCTTGAAGATTAGATATTAGAGAGCATGTGGACTGTTTAGAAGCCACTTGCAAGCTCCCCGTCCAAAGTGGTTCTCCTGAGGAGGTTGTATTGCGTTAAGCAAGAAGAGCCACGCCCATGAGATACAATTCTCCTCTGTTGTGAAGCAATGTATTGAGACAACCCCAAAGCAGTAAAAGTTTCGCAAACCAAGTCCCCTCTGGCTTAGTTAAGCAGCCCCCGCACTCTAACCCCGCCTCTAATTAGTAACTAAATAATAGACTTAACAGTCAATAGTACAGCACAACATCGATAATTATATACTTACAACTCGTTCCTATCAGTAATCCTTAAATATATATATTATATATAAAAAATACTATTATAAAATGATTTCAATTCTAAACACGTAACTACATATAACAGGTACAATATTACTACAACTTTTGTCGTACTGACAAAAAAAGAATTGTTGCGGTGCGAGAAAACTACAAAAAAAAACTCCTGGAAAGAATTCAAGACACTAGGAGATATTTTTTTTTTAGTTGATTTTTATTGATTAATTAATTCTATATATTTTCTACACATATTTAATATTGAATACAAATAAATGTGATCCCACAAGGAGTCAAAACAAATCCAAATAGACTGCCAATTAGTGTGGCACATAGCTTCCTCACATCCTATCATGTACTCTATTATTATATTAACATTAACATTAATGTGATATCACTTTATTGTTGTATTGTTTATTTTCTAAACACTATTAATAGTTATAGCGATCTTTAACACTACATAGCGGTGTCGCTGTTGTTTTTACCAAAAAATTGTATTTGTAAGAAATGTTTGTCTCATTGAATAGATGAAGTTTGATTTTTTTCCCGGCCTAAAATTCCAATTTTAGATTTGAAGTTCACGTTTACGTGAGCGTCACGCGAGAACGCTTAGACGGATAACGTTGTCCAACGAACTCGTCATGAGCATTGGTAAATTGAACATGTCTACCAAATTTCATTTAAATCCGTCAAGAATTACTCAAGTTATCGTCGGACGTTTCGAAATTCTCGGACACACTGACCGACAGACAGACAAACAGACAGACACGAGACCAAAAATGTTCCCTGGTGTCTGAAACGGATTTCTGTCTTGGAATTTTTAAAATCGGAGACAAAAGTTTTTCCTTCTCAAAAGTGAACACAATGCTTCCATTACCTTCGGTAAGCTCGGAAGCAACAAACAAAAATTTAATTCCCAAAGGGATTACATTATTTTGTACTCATGTGACTATTTATCTAATGACACGAAGGAGCTATGTGGCGCACTAATTACCTTTTCATGGCTTCTTAATTGCAAGGAGATCTTGAAAGCCATCACTCTTAAACTCAAATTTTTACATTACTTTTTCTAATTCTATCTCTCTCTATCTATATAAGAGTGTCTATATATGTGTGTGTATAAAGTGTGTCTTAAGATATAATATCAATAAGGAAAATGTTTCGGTACTTCTTTAGATTGTTACTCCCCTATGTTTTTTTTTAGACTATTAAAAATAAATAACAGACTAAATAACTATTAAGACAAAGGGATGTTTAGTTCAATGTACTTTGGGACAAAGGAATATCACACTTCTGTTTTTATAAGGGGAGAAACAGTATTAAGATGAACATTCGGTACACCTTATTTAGATAGTTACTCCCCATTTTTTAAAAAGGGGAGAAATAATTAAAGAAGTGGCAATGTATCTTATTTTAGGGGTTTAGAAAAAAAGTCATTCTTTTTTATAAACTCCAGCTTTTTTTCTAAACCTCGGTAATGAGTAATCATTTCTAGATTTTTGTACAGGATTTTCACTTTCATGAAAACTTTTTAAAAAAATTACCAAGTATTTAAACCACCGTCATTTTTTATTATTTAAAAATGTGGTTTAGAATTGCAAATAAACGGATAAACATAAAATTTTAAACAAAATACTTTGCAGAAAGTCAAGAACACATTATCTAATTAGTCCAAAATGTTGTATTTCCCTTAAGGATCCACAATACACCATGAAAACACATCCTCAGAGATTTAGGAACAATCGGGAGTTCGTATAAAGAATTAACTTGTTTCGAAAACTCAAAAATAAGTAAATCATTCCTCTCGGATACTCTATATTGGGACCCATACTGTTGTACCTACGTTGTACGTAAATAAGACATTAATTTACAAGATCTGTAAGAAGATATCAGCTTATATAATTATATTAATAAAAGGAATAAAAAATAAAACTATTGAATGAGCATTAAATGATGAATGAATGAACGACTGATAAAATCTAATTTAACGTCATTCTATTTAAATGTTAATTTGTCTACTTATTCATCTCTTGTATGAAAACCACAACTATCTATAGGAGTATTAATATATCTATCTATAAATCCTCAAATCTATGCATAATTTATTAAATGTATTCTTTTTATTCATATTTTTTTCGCAACAAAACTTCTCTTTAATAGCCTGAAGGTATCTGCTTGTCTTTATATTTAATTTTTAATTCACCAATTAACTCCTTTACGTAAAAAAATTGTTTTATATATATATATATATAATGCAGTTGATTAATTCAGAAAAATTGTCTAGACTCATTTGACCCACATAGTAAGTTAAACGAGCAAGGTCGATGTTAGAATCAGTTATTAAAGAAAAAAAACGGGTTCTTTTGACTCTGCCCGTCAAATTCAAAGCAATCAAGTTGAACCAAATGAGAAAAAAAAAACACGTAAAAAAACAGGTTCTGTTAATGTTTTAGAGCTTAGTTCTCGAATAAAGTTACTTGTCTAGTAAATAGCTGTCTTTTTAAATTTTAAATTTATTACCTGTAATTTTCGTAAATAAAATTTATTCATTTTTTTTAAATGGGAAACCTGTAAAATTGTAGTTTTTGTAAATTAAAGAACACGAAAATAAAATTATAATTATTTGTAATTGTGATGTAGTATATCATACTATTTCGTACGAATAATAGAAAGATTTTGTAATTTTTTTCTTTGGTCATGAACTTGTTTTTGAGCGCTTGCACCAAATAAGAAAGCGTTTAAAAACAAGGACAGTAAAATAAAGACACCACAGACCTCTGCATTTTATATCGATACACCTTTAGTCATAAACCTTGTTACTACTTTTATTTTATTTTTTTTTTTTAAATTGATTATGCTTATTCGACTGCATGTATTGATGTATCTAAAAATCTACGTTTTGCATTGAAACGTATTTTATTGAGATTTTTTTTATAAACAGCTTATCTACTGGGAGATCTTATAATAAGATTCAAAATCTTAACTGATATTTTTGTCATAGCTGGCTAGGCATGACTTAAATGATCAGGTTCTGGTATATTATCATTATTTGAATGTTATTGTTATATTGATATCGTCTTAGATTTGTTTCACTTATTTGTTCTACTTTTCTTGCTCCTAATCAAAGTACACAAGGTATATCTAAAACTAGACCTACAACGTGGTATAACAGGTATAACTACAACGTGTATTGATAAAAGGCATGTAAAGAAACACCTATATGTCTTTGGATGCACTCATCTGATTTTTAAGAAGAATAGATTTTGTGTCCATAGTACCTACCTCCACCTATATCTTTAGATTTACTCATCTGATTTTTAAGAATAATAGATTTTGTGTCCATAATACCTACCTCCACCTATATCTTTGGATGCACTAATCTGATTATTAAGAATAATAGATTTTGTGTCCATAGTACCTACCTCCACCTATATCTTTAGATTTACTCATCTGATTATTAAGCAAAATAAATTTTGTGTCCATAGTACCTACCTCACCTATATCTTTAGATTTACTCATCTGATTATTAAGAATAATAGATTTTGTGTCCATAGTACCTACCTCCACCTATATCTTTAGATTTACTCATCTGATTATTAAGCAAAATAAATTTTGTGTCCATAGTACCTACCTCACCTATATCTTTAGATTTACTCATCTGATTATTAAGAATAATAGATTTTGTGTCCATAGTACCTACCTCCACCTATATCTTTAGATTTACTCATCTGATTATTAAGAAAAATAAATTTTGTGTCCATAGTACCTCTTAGATGGTCCAATATTAATTTTCCTCTGTAAACACTAAATAATGCTGAATTATAGTAAAACATAAAATAAATAGTTGCTAAAAATAAGTCTTTTAATGGTTAACCACACTGCTCATTTTCTTCTAGTTATCAAAAGGTCAAGGTAGCGATAACTAAGTTTAGAAAATTTGACATACTTCTATGAAATTAATGATTTTGTTTGTATTCATTTTGAAAAAATTCTACCTAATATAAGAATCACGAAATAAGAATAATCATTACTTCTAATAGCAATACAGTAATATAATAATAATTATGTCTAATAGATACAGAGTAATAAAACAAATCTGAAGCGAAAAACTATTTCATATAACGATAGATAGAAAGATTTTGTATTTTTCATTCGACCAGAGCTACAAGTATTTAATTTGGTACATTCTTGTTAAAAAAAAAAAAAAAAAA